>JAUMHE010000318.1:2072111-2130479 GCA_032359235.1 Enteromius mattozi
GTGGAGGAGGACTTGGGAACAGCGGCCATTTTGTGGGAAGTTTCGGGTGCTGGCACTGAATGACCTCCATACCGTGCCGATTTCTGGAATGGCGTTTGCCGAATCGCGAGGCGAGAGCCGGGCATCTGACGGTGGCCTCCTGACTTCTCAGATGTGACGGTCCCTTGGTGCACGGCCTCGGGTACGGCGGCCATCTTGTGCACAGATTCGGGAGCGGCGGTCATCTTGTGCGAAGACTCGTGAGCGATGGCCATCTTGTGCGAGGACTCGTGGGCGGCGGCCATCTTGTGCAATGACTCGGGGGCGGCCATTTTGTGCGAGGACTCATGAGCGGCGGCCGTTTTGCACGCGGGCTCGTGAGCGGCGGTCATCGTGTGTGATGGCTGTGGCGATCTTTCACCATGAGCCCTTACCCATCTCAGGCATGTATTCAACACCACCTCCCAGCTCAAGCCCGTGGTGTCTGGAAGATCGATAGGGCGATGATAGCTGGTGCCAACACGAAACGCGGTGATCAGTGCCTCGTCGCTGAAATCCATGGATTGGGACAGTTCGTAGAATTCTGGTTTCATACGAGAAGAAGGACAGATCCCTCAGCACGAGAGCACCGAATTGTGTTGCAAAAGTCATTGCCGAGGTAGGTTGTTCCTCGGACTCCTCCTGAGATCGCGGGACTCGTAAACCCTCGCTGGATCCTGGTGCAGCGAAGTTTTCTGTCACAAAGGAGGCAGAGGCGTGCGGATCCATGTGCAGAGGGTTTAATCGTGGTCGGCAAAAGAGGGTCAAAACAACAGCAAACAGGATTACGGAGATGAGGAAAGAGGCAAAGTCGGGGTACACAGGCGATGGGTCAAAGAGGCAGGCAGCGATCATACAGAAAACGAAGAGACAACACAAATCAAACACGGAGGGATCAAACACGGAGAAACGCTCGGGATTGGATACAGAGGTAATCACAAAACTTCACAAAGGGGTAAGACAAACAGACCAGTATTTATACAGGGGATAATGAGGGAATGATTAACACATAATGACAAACAGCTGTGAGGGGAGAGGTGCATCCTGGGATATTGAGTTCGGTAAAAGAACGAGAAGACAGAGACAGACAAGCCAGCTGGGATCGTGACACATATATTACATAAAAAAATATTTTTATTTTGGATGCGATTAATTGCGATCGTTTGACAGCACTAATTATTAGTTTTTCATTCATTCACAAATCCCCTGCAGTTCCTTCTTGATCTAAAGTGAGCAACATCAATTAAAAAAAACATGACAGAAAAACAGTGGAACATAAGAAACAAGGAAGGCAGTAGAGGATTTGGAAGAGACTCACGTGTGTCCTATCTCATGTGCTATGGTGAAAGCAGTTGCCAGACCAATGTCTTCATTGATGCTACAGCTTCTCTCTGGCTCACACATACCGCCAACAGGTGCCAGACCTGATACAGACACACGTGTGCACACGGACAGAGTGACATGGACACACACATACACATATATGCCACAATACCATCTACCTTATTTTTATTGTAAGAGTGGGCTGGGTCTTTTTAATTCGGCTAATGGTGTCAGCAGCTTTCAGTTATTTTAGCTGTGCAAAAAGATTGTTATGTTGACTGAAATTGCTACTTGGTAATTGTCATCATATTATTTAGATTTATTATTCCAATCATAAACACACTTTGTTGAAGAAATAGTTTTACACTTTACTGAACTTTGTTTATTCTAATAGTTGTTTAGATGTAGCGGCTAATCAATTGGAAGTCCCACACATTCACAAGAAATAGCTTACTTCCACATGGAAAAATAAGGTGGATATGCAGATACACATATATGCAAATACTACTGCAGTATTGCTGATTAGTTAATTAATTAATTAGTCTCTACAAACTAATCAATCATTTCAAAGTAAAAACTATACAGTACCAATAAACCTTCGATTAGCTTTGTTATGAAGACAGAAGAAATGAGAATTCAGACATGAATAAACAAATATGTAATGCATGCAGACAGATAACAATTAATGATGGATGGAATAATTGTTTGGATTGGTAGAATGGATGTATTGGATGATTGGATTAGTAGATTGGATGACTAGATGGATTGGAAGAATGGATAGATTGGTAGGAAGGATGGATTGGAGGAACTGGTTAAATAGATGGACAGATGGATTGGTAGGATGGATGGATTTATGGATTAGTAGAATAGATGGATTGGATTACTGGATGGATTGGAAGAATATATGGATTGGTAGGATGGATGGATTGAATGGATTTTTAAAATGGTGGAATGTATGGATTAGATAAATTGGTAGAATGGATGAATTGGTTGAATGGATAGATAGATGTCTTACCAAGTGTTCCACAGGGTTTGTTCTTGTAGATGCAGATGTCATACCTGAAAACACACCACAGAATATTTATGCTTTTTTATGTTTGGGTGAATGAATGGCTTGTGTTTTTCTACAGAGACACACACAGACACACACACACACACACACACACATTTGTTTCTGTGAATTGTGGGGACTTTCTATAGACAATTAATTTTATACTGACCAAACAATAATTTTTATACCCTTTTATACCCTTTTATACCCTACCCCATGGAGAAAACCTGTTTGCACTGTTACACTTTCAGATAAATGTTTACTAGGGGTGTGACGAGACACTTATCCCATGAGATGAGACACAGGAGTCACGAGAACGAAAAAAGATTTTTAGACTTTTTAAAATAAATTCTCAATGATAAAATATATTGGGAAAAATAGTATTTTATTCAACAAAAATATTCCAAAATGTAGGTGCATTTTATGACCAATTTTTTTAAATGAAACTGTTTTAATGAAATATCCCTTTATAGCGCCGTTGTGCTTCGGGCGTCACGAGTTCGCGTCCCGGCTCGCAGACCTTTCCCGATCCCATTCCTCCTCTCTCTCTCCCAATTCACTTCCTGTCAGTGTCAACTATGATCTGTCCTATCTAATAAAGGCTAAAAAATGGCAAAAAAATAATCTTAAAAAAAAAAAAAATATCCCTTTAAAAGCAGAGTAAGCGATTTTTCAAAAAAGCTTCAGAAAAGAGTCGGGCTGAATACCAAAACAAACTTGTCTACAGCAAACGCCGCGCCAGCTTAAAGGCCAAAGTATACTGTGGTCGTCTGCATTACGTCATTTTTGTCATCAGGAGGGTCTTGCGGACACCCGCACACCCTGTGCATGTGCAGGCAATTTTTCAAGTCCACGTACAACAGTGTATGCGCAAGAAGAATGCTAAAAGAGTGCCACTCAAGTAGGTGGCATTGCGCATGTGTCGAGTTCATCCGTCCGCACTAATCCACGATTGAGTATAATTTGAAAGCTGTGTGGATGCAGCTGTGCGCGAGACGGAATGGAACACGGAAAGTGAAGAACACCCCGGCCCTAAGTCTGCCTAAACTGGACGCGATAAAGCGACAATTGAAAACCATTTGGAATTTGTGTCAGCACGTCATAAATAGAACGCGGCAGCAGCTTTCTGTCGGAGATTTGTTGCGCTGCATCATACCACTATCGTGAGGATATCGCCAAGTTCTCGCGAGACCAGTCGCATCTCGCGAGATGCCACATGTAGCATAAACAAGTACACACATACAGATACTAGAGCTGTGAGACAGTTCACAAATTGGACACTGTACTGATAAGAGAGTGAAGACAATGAAAGGAAATGCTTGATGCATCCAGCAGACATACCCTCTGATATAACCTCTAATATAACAACTCAACACTTCCCACACTTTCTCTTTCTCTCTGTCTCTCTCGTTCACTATCACTCTCTATTTCTTTCTCATACTTCACATATTATCTCTCACACTCAACTCTATGGCACAGGAACTCAACCTATCTCCTCATTGTGTAGATTAAACCTATAGCATGATTTACCATAAATCGCTTTTTCTTCCAAACACACACTTCAAGTACTTTAAAGCCATTTTAAAATTATGACCTGTTGAATTGTAGAACCAATGGAGTGGTATAAAATTTTAGACAGATGTTAATATGTTTGTGTGTGTGTGTGTGTGTGTGTGTGTTGAAAAATATTTTAAAAGCATATACTGAAATAGTCAAACTTTTTCTGCATGCTGACCTGGTGATGAGGACTGCTGTATCATGGTGAGCGATTCCATTGTCAGGGATGGCATTTCCATGTCCATTCCTGTGCAGAATTGACTTTTGCCACTTGCAGAAACTGTCTAAAGACTTCCCTGCATGATGGTTTACCTCTAGTGAGGGCTGGCAAGAGAGGAAAGAAAAAAGTTGGATCAGATAAAATTGGACCAGACAGTACATCCAGATTTATTACATATACATCGTACTCTCTGTGTATAATTTGATGAGTTAAACGTATGTGCTCGCTCATATGTATTTGTAGCACAGGAAGACCATAAAATTGTTTCCCAACTAGGTTGATATTGGACTGCTTTTTATATAACAGTTGACAATATGCTGGTTCTTGCTGAGGTATTTCAAATCTGTGCTAAACAAAATTGCATAAATAATGATTATTTAAAAAAAAGGTTTTCTTTGGGTTGCCATTGGTATGGTGTGCATGTGGCTTATGTATATTGTCTTATGAGATCAAATTAGCAAAAATGTCTAGGAAAGGAAAGACGATACTTTATAACAGTAAATGTAGCAAATTTAACATTAAATGTTCAAAAAACATCAACTCTGCTTTATTGATGAGTTTACAGTTGATCACAGTTTATATGAGAATATAGACACAACAAACACACTGCTAGCATGTACAAAAAGACAGACAGTGTTTCCCTTCCACTCTGCCCGGAACACAGCACCCAAGACGGCCACAGCACCATTACACTTGTAACCCAGGAAGACACACACTGGCATAGTCTATAAATGTATCATCCCACAATCCAGGGCTCAGAGTCCTAACTTTCCAGGTTTCCTCTACCACAGGGGGTGGCGGGGTGTTCTCATCTGGAAACGAACCATGTTTGGTTCCACGAAACCTCAGCGCACCACACAGTGGTTATCTCAACACGGCTAATACTGTTCCTAATGACCGGTCTCCCATCATTTGTCAAATGACATTATGCGGAACAAATTACAGGGGGATTTATTTTTAGCTGTCTAAGATTTGGTATCATTAATGCTTCATTAAATACACCACAAAGCCCCACTCCTATCCTTTCCCTGCCCTGCGTCGTCTGTAGGAGCCTGTTTGAGGTCCCGACTCTGTCGGCATGTTCCAGAGATCCCGCGGAGCGAGCCAACTCGCTCATGTGGTGTCGTCACGCCCCGCTCAGGACAGAGGTGGAAGCCTGAATGCACGACAGAGGCAGATTGATTGCATTTAGAAGCAGGCGGCGAGAACAGTAGCAGTACAGTTTGGCTTCTCCTCAGATTTTGCTCGATTTTTTAAGTTTTTTAGACCCCTGTGCATTCACGACTGGGGCAAAATGAGAGGTCACAATCAACAATAAGAGCAGTCATGGCAGGCTCTCTGGACACACCCAGCAGAGTCGGGTAGCAAACAGTCCAGACTTGTGTGGACCATCTCAGCTGCCTCAGACTAGGAATTCTTTGACAGGTGAAATAAGCCAGAATAAGGCTTATATGTGTATGTGTTGGATTGTAACAATCATGAAATTTTGTCTGAAAAATTTTTTGTGTATAAATAATTGCAATAAATTATTAATTATTTTTTTTCTTATGTTTCTAGTAAGCTTAATGCACATATTTTTGGAATTATACAATTAAGTGAATGTTTCATTCAGGATTTTACAATGTTTTTAATTACTGCACTAGGCTTTCATAAATATCAATATTTTTAAATATCTTTTTGAATATTTAAAATATAAAATGTAGTGAACTTTAATAAAATGTAGTAACAATCATAATTTTAATAAACTATAAATAAATAATGTACACTACTGTTTAAAAGTTTGTGGTTTTTAAATGTTTTATTATGTTCTTATACTCATCAAGGTTGCATTTATTTTGTCAAAAATACAGTAAAACAGTCCTATTGTGAAATTAATATTATATATTGTGTTTCTTAATATTCTTGTGGAAACTGTGACACATTTCAGGACTCTATGATAAAAAAAAAAGTTTAAAGAACTTACTTACATTAGAAATATTTTCTAACAATCTTAACGTCTTTACTGTCATTTTTGTTCAGTATAATGCATCTTGCTGAATTTTTTTTTTTAATTGACTGACCCCAAACTATTTACCGTGCATATTTTTATCCTAAATCGTAAAAAATAATATATATTGGAGCCAGAGTACTTGCATTCACAATGCTTGTTAAACCATTTTTATACTTTTCACAAATGCAATGCACACCAGAGGCATTTATATTTCATATAACACACCACTGGGCCAAAAACAGAAACATGTTGTGGCATTTCTATGCTCACTTAAAATGTCCCTATTTGAATGCTATTGCATGAATTTAAAGCACACAAATATTGTAATCAGGCATTTGTCATAAATGTATCTGTCCTTTAGGCAAACGTGCTTCAATGAGAGTACCTGATCTTCCATCAGTAGAATAAGCCTCGTCACAACGATGTTCACTGCATTCCCCAGACTAGAATCCTGGAACAGTTTGGCAACCTGACCTCCAGGGAAACAAGAAAAAACCAGTCTTAAAAACGAGCCAATTGTCTGTTTTTAGAACTTTCTAATCCTGCTGTTTACTGTAAAGATGGACATTTACAGTCTACTATAAAACCAGTGCTAACTGCTGTGCAGGGCCGCGAGGTGAGGTAATCCCTTCATTAAACACATTCCACAGGTGTGAAACTATTTGTAACAATGCCACAAATCACCCATGGGGATTATAAATTGGAAAGAGAAATATGGATCCTCAGGGTGACAGAAGACAGTTACTTAGACAACTGGTTTTCATTTAATCATTATTCTTTGAGCCAATACAAATGACCTGGATAGGTCAAACATCTCTGAAGATTCACTTAGTCTGTGGGACATCATTCCAGGCTGTTCATTTTAGGTCTCTGCAAAGATCTCAAGTAACCGGCAAAGAGTTTAGCAGAATGTCCGAACAGCTTTCTTCCATAAAATGAAAGCAAATGGAAACCAGAGGCAGTCAAACATCAAATAACCTGAACTCATATGATAGCTTTGTGGTGAACAAAATCTAAAATATTATAAAAAAGAGCAGCTTGGACATTTTCTATAAAATAAATAAATAAAAAGATAATGGTTTTTACAAGACATAAAAAGTGACAAGATTTTGTGTGTATTCAACTATTCTTTTAAGCCGGCAAACAAGAACAAGGAGAGTTGAAGCTTACAATATTCATGACGGCCAGAATGTACTGCTCGATATCGCGACGGCCGTGATAGCTGACCATCATCTTGTCGGCCACCACCAGGGTTTCGACGTAGCGCTCTCGGCTGACAGAGCGCTTTAGTGGTAACTGGCCCCGTCCCATCTGGTTTGGGGAGGGCTTTATTGTTCTCTGCCACCATCCATAGCTTTTACCAGGCTTTTCATCTAAAGAGAAATGACCACAATTGTAATGTACATATGTTCCCTACATTTCTGCGGCTACTAATATGTTTAAATGAAAACAAAAATAGGCAGTGGTGTTTGATCATATTTCATCTTATTGTAAATACAGTGAAGGGAAATTGCATAGCCAAGGCAAGCTGACTGATGTTATCAAGAACACTGCTGTTCCATTTGCAGGATGACCAGGCTTTTTTTTATTACCTTACCATCTCGTTCCCTGGAGTTCACAGTCCTGAGTCGAACTTCCGAAGTTCAATCTACAGAGATGCAAGTCTGAAATTCACCCTATATTTTTTTTAAATGAATTCCTTGAGCTTCTGAAACAGCAGACTTTTCTCTGGTGATGTATGCCAGACTTCTCCAATCATTCTGTCGGCTTAAACCCCGCCCCTTTCTTACAATCCAGCATAAACTTGCATTTAGATTTTCCTCCATTCAATCAACAACTGATGCATAGATCCAAGTTCCTGCCCAGCATTTTTTTAATAATCCATTTCACTTGGATGTAAGTCACAATATGAATAAAAAGATTTGTTGCTACTTTCATTACAACATGACTTTTAATGATAGGAATAAAACGGGATACCATACATACTGAGAGACCCATGAAATGGTTTGGCAAACACAATTCTCTCTTGTCAAAAGGTCTTTTTGCTCTTTTTGGCGTTTTTTAGTTCTTACCGATGACTCCACAGGACTGGTCCATGTTTTGGTATCTTAGAGATGACCGTTTATACACCACATGGGGGTGCCCTTCTCTGTCATCCTCATTAGTCAAGTTTTTAGCAGAAACCAGGGGTTCGATAAGGTACTCCTCACCTCCAGCTACAATGACCCCTTGCTGAAAAAAAAAAAGCGAAACCACAGATTCGCAGTTAAGATTAGCATGAAGTGTCTGAAATATGTGAAAAAACAAAGCATTTGGCCTCCCTGGGCAATCTGATTTTACACGCTAGATCCATTGAAGTCCCTGACAAGATCAGATCATCTCATCATTAGTCTCCCCTCTAAAATAATGAGCTTGCGCTGGGCTAATAATCCTGGATGAAATAGGAACTCATGGCGGATGGCCAAAGGATCTTAGCATGTTTCATTGTTTCCTCTCTTCATCTCTTTCAGTCACACTTTTCAAGTCCACATAATCCTGTAATGTGCTTAGTGATGCTCTTGTGGACACACTGAGCATTCCCTGATGAATTTAGTCATGCTACTCTGATCACCAATAATTAACCTGGAAGTTTCTTACCGCCTTCATGAGCAAGCTTAATCCTCCATAGTATTTACTTGTGTTGGTGCACACACAATTAAAAATGGATGAATTATCAACCAGGCCAGTCATTTATTAGCACCTGTGATTCCAGGTAGATGAATCACCCAATACTGCATCCAGGATGTCCAATGGCATTTCCCAGAGAGACTAAAGAGTCTGGATAAACAAGCATTGGTCTTGACTTTGTGATCTGTTTACGCAGGTGTATTACAAGCTCCGACAAGTAATGAGCAGGCCACAGCATGCCACTTGAAACTAAATCCATCATTAGGATCCAAAACACCTGTTTTTAGAGTTTAGCTTTACACCAGCTGGGAGCGACAGACTTTAGCAACAGCTGCCCATCTCAGATCTACAGGGGCGCCATGACAACTCACTCAAGTGTAGAAAGAAAGAGATTACGTTGTATAATACATCATTACTTTAGCATACGGCATTACGGATATCATCTGAGCCTCATGTGATGGAAATGTCGAGCAAAGCAGTAAGGCTATTTAAAGGAATATACTGGGATTTATTGCAAAAAATACAATAATTTTTTAACTTGTCCCTATAAGCAAAAACCTGTGTTACCATGAGATACTTACATTGAATGTTAATAGGGCAAATCCATATATAAAACCAAATACTTTTTAAAGTTTAAATATTTAAAAAGTCTAGTAACAAGACAAGAAAATGCACATGAATATCGGTAAAAAAAAAAACTGTTGCTAATCTTTTCTATATAAAGTCAACATCCTTTCAAACGTTTGAGGTCAGCAAGACACGGTGAACATGCAATCAAGACACAGAAGAGAATAATTTAACCACTGATGGCACATGGACTATTTTAACGATGTCCTTATTACCGTTTTGGGCCTTGAACATGTCAGTTGCAATGCTGTCTATACAGCTCTCGGATTCCATCAAAAATTTCATTAAAAAATTGTATTTTAAGATGAATGAAGGTCTTATGGGTTTGGAACGACATGAGGGTGAATAATTAATGACAGAATTTTCATTTTTTGGGTGAACAATTCCTTTAAGGCTATAGGTGCAGCCCATTTTGCAGACTTCTGCATTTGACGTCATTTGAGTGCAGACATACGTTAGGTGCAGAGTAATTACTACATCATTGTGCTTTGAGACAAAGCACTGTTTGCTTTAAAATTCTAATGGAGCTTACCAGGCCATTACAGTTGCTAAGAGCCACAGAACTAGAGTGAGGCTGGTGCTGTAGGTGACCCACATAGTGGCAGGTGGGCAAGTATGGGTGACTCCAAGCCAAGCGGCCCCTCTTCCAGTACTCAACACGGAACTGTCGCGAGAGCAGTCCTCCCTGCAGCGTGAGGTTGAGCAAAAGGTCAGTGCTTGACATGGAGAGCTGATAGTACAGCTGCGGCTCTGGAACGCTCTGCGTTTCCGTGCTACGCCGATGTCGGCCATTCCTGTGAGAGGTCTCCTCTTCCGATAGCGTTTCCCCATGCGGCCCCACACGCACTGGGATGGCGATCTCATACTGGCCCAAGCTGGAAAGAAACTCAGCTGTGGAAACACAAAAAATGTCTTTTAGATTGATGGATGAAAGTCGAGTTGAGTTAATACAGTTCACACAATAAGCAATTAAACATGCACAGAAATCGTTCTTATTAAAAAAAGAAAAAGTTTTTATAAATTACAATTCAAAAGATTGGAGTATGATTTTTTTATTGTTTTTGAAGAAATGTCTTGCTCAACAATGCTGCATTATTATTAGTAATATAATTTAAAACGTAGTTTATTCCAGTGATGGGAAAGCTGAATTTTAAGCAGCCATTAGTTCATCTTTATGTGTCACATATATATATTAACCCTAAACTTCTGAACAGTAGTGGATATTATACAATTATAATATATCCTAAATTTAAAGTATATTATATAATATATAATATTTAATCATACCAGTAGCCTTAAAAATTGTAATTGTGTAAATTTACTTTAAGGGATAATTTTACGGGGGCCACCAAACTGAGGACACATGACCAGGCCTAAAGGGAATCTGCACGCTCTTTCCACATTTTCTGGATTCTACAAATTGGAAATCTGTGGGAGTAAAGAGGAACTAAAAGTACAAGACACTTTTAATGAACACTGAAAAAAGTTTTAAACTAAGATGAAAGAGGTGAGGGATATGAAAGAAAGTGTCTAGTTGTCTATATCACTCCAAGACCATAAAAAAATACTAAATGTACTTTTAGGATCCTAACAAGTGAAAACTGTTAACTAAGATCAAACAATACATCCATGAACAAACTATTTTAAGCAGATCGCTGTCGCTTGGTTGGATCAGCTGGGGCCCAGGTAAAAAGCCTCTAGTTACTAACAAAGATTTTATTCAGTTGCAGTTATGTACTCTGACCGTGTCAATTGGCGAACAAAAGAGTTCACAGTGAAACCATTGAGTAGACCACAGAGAAGAAAAGTAAGTTAGCAGCCCAAAGGCCAAGGGCTGCCTGTTGCTATGGAAATCCTGAAATTGTATACTTCCTGTTCCCGACAGCGGGCCTAGAGATTAATTGTCCAAATTCTGCGTTTGAAAAACTGCACCCAAGGGGCAGAGATTGCCAAAGAGTCAAACATCCTGAAACCAAACCAAACCCTTTTATACATTCAGATGTGAAGAAGTACACCAGGATCAGTGTCCTTAATCTGAAACAAGGTTTGTTCCACTGGTTTGTTTACTCCATCTTGCCAGTTTAAACACTGTGAGAAGGGCGACAGCAATGTCTCTTTTGTTTGGGTCCAGAAGCATGAAGATGAGACTTGTGCATGACCTTGATTCAGCTAGACTTACTACTTTCCGTAATCTCACAAAGCTGTAGAAATACATCAGCAGACGCACCATATGACTTATATTAAATTTGGCATTGTGTACAATGGCAAGAGAAGGGCAAGTAACCTTAGAGAATACGGTCCATTTCATTAAGCCCTCCATAAGGAGGGAATGAAAGCTCAAACCAACTGCTGAAAATATAAAAGATCACATCGTTCTCTCCTCACAGCAGTTACTCAGACTGGGCCACTTAATAAGACTGTCTAATTACCAAAAGAGCTGCTGCTTCTGAGCCCCACATGTGTTTCCACTGGCTTTTTAAAACCTGTGCAGACTCAAGACCATCAGAAGAGTTCCATGCTTTTGATTACATTTAAGCTCACTTTGAGCCTTATACACCCTATAGTCTAAAATGACAATCAATTGCAAAAGAAATCAGTGGTGGAGTGGACTGGAACTAAAAAGACAATTTACACCATAAGACATTATTTATTTTGTTACTTATCGACTTATTTTGTTACTTATTTGTTACTGGCATTTGCGACAGTGAGTCTACAAGTAAGCTACATGGCATGACAAAACTAAATTGCTTCTATTATAAACAACAAAAATGCAATCTTTCGGTGATAGAACTCAGTTTGATTTTAAACAACATGTTTGACATGTTGTAGAGAGGCTATCCGTCCACTAAAACTGGCCTTTAAGCCACTCTCAATAAAAGTGTCTGTAAAATAGCCAATGCAAACCTAAAGGTAATCTAGCCTCTCTCTATATAACTTAAATCTAGACAGTCTCAATAACAGGAGCCAGGGGCACAGCTGGGTATTATGTCAAAGCATAAAAAACGGAGCTCAAACTGTACAACACACCCAGCCCTCTGACCGCCATCAACTGGCGCTATCTTAAATAAACATAAGGCCCACAATTGATGGAAGGGTACTCCCTGCTCTTACACCTACAGGGTGCACCAATCCTCCAGAGCCTTTGATGTGTCTTTAATCTCAACAAGGAACCCGAGAGGAGGAGGGCTCCTGCGTTACTTCCCCATAAACTCCCTTGCCACGGACAGAGCCCCATTAAAAGAATAAAGACTTCACTTTTGATTCAAATAAACCACCGTCAGGAGCCGCCCAGGGTTTGAAAGTTTATTTTAGAAGGTTAAGGAGAACAACCTTTAATTAGGACCGTGCGGGAAACTAAAGTGAACCCCCCCTTTTTTTAAACCGAAGTTTTCCTGTGGAAACCGGGCCAGAGAAAAAGAGAGAGAGAAGTCTCTCCACCTTTTCCAGATGTGCAACAGCTGCATCAAGTCAGCGAGTGCGCCCAGACTTGTGGAGGAGAAAACTCTTCCTCATGCCAGGCTGAGAAGTCAGTCTTTCTTGAACGGAGGCCCTGTCAGCGACTCAAAACCCATCCATATCCTGTTTGTGTACCATCTGCCACACTGCTATTTGGACTGCGAGATTTAAATATATGCCTGTGGTGACCGGTCACTGCATGTGGCGAGATTACACATAAACTCAATGCTCTGCTTGAATAACTGTACGCTACATGATGTAACCCTGGTTATGAGAGGGAAAAATGCATTAAGTTATTCATAGGCCAAAAAATGACGTTTAACAGCAACTACGACTGGTCTGCATATTTGTCCAGTCCGCCTTTTGAATAAACACACAGAAACTCAGCCAGACACGCTCTCACGCTTGTCCTGAACTGGACCAGACGACGCAGTGAAGTCAAATCCACATGCTTGAGCATGTTCTTATTATGTAACCTTTGTATCTCTTTAAATCTTATATATTTTGCAATGACTTAACGACATTAGTATGTTGCAGGAATGTACATTTTAAAGTTGGATGCCTAAAAGATGCCTCATGTGAGTCTCGTCAGAGAGATAACTGGGTCACTAATTGTATGAAATGAGACAGTGGTCGGTTTCATGGAAAGATGGGTCATCGAGTCTGGCTGGCTCTTGTGATGGCTAACTGACGTCGTGGTGCATCTGTTCATGGTTTTCTAAATGGTTTGTTACCGTTCGAGGCTTGAGGCTAACAATTCATTCTGTTTTACGCTTTGAAGATCTGCCATTGCTGCCTCCATTGTGCAATGTGAAATGTACGAAAAGTTTCTCAGGTAACTTCTAATGCAACAAAAAACGTCTTTACAAGCACATTAATTACTCTTTATTGGTCAAATTGAAATATCAGGCTGTTTTGCTAATTATGAGATATTGCTAATTATGTTAAAGGATTTGTTCACTTCCAGAATGAATATTTCCTGATTATTTACTCATCCCCATGTCATGAAACATTCCATATTATAAACTTCAATGCAACCAATGGTTTGAAGGTCCAAATTACAGTTTCAATGCAGCTTCAAAGAGGTCTACCCAATCCCAGCCGAGGAATAAGGATCTTATCTAGTGAAATGATCTGTTATACTTATTTATATACTATGTTTTCTTCAATTTCTTTGTAACTGAAGAAAGAAAGACATGATGACATGGGGGTGACTGTTTTTTCAAATTTGATTTAGCCAGGATGCATTAAATTGATGAAAAGTAAACAATTTCAAAGTAATTTTATTTCAAATAAATGCTGTTTTTTATCTTTTATTTCAACAAAGAATCTTGATCCAAATTTTGAAAAATACATCTGTATTAGCATTAGTATCATCAGTATCATGTTTTCCACAAAATATTAGGGCAGCATAACTATTTTCAACATTGATAATAAGATAATAAGCAAATAAGAATATTGCATTGATTTTAAAGGGTCATGTGACAAATATTTATAAACATTCAGCTTTGTCAACACAGTATTAAATTTCATTTCAAAATATATTTAAAAAAAAAAACAACTATTTTAAATTGTAATAATATTTCACTTTTTTTTTTAAAGGGGTCATACAACGCCAATTTTCCACAAGCTGATATGATTCTTTAGGGTCTTAATGAAAAGTCTGTAATATAGTTTGTTTAAAATTTTTCAATGATAGTGTAAAAAAACACCCATTTTACCCTGTCAAAAACAGCTCTTTTCAAAACACTCTGTTCTGTGTACTTCCCCTTTAAATCTTCATGATCTCTCCTGACCCCAGCCCTCTTTTTTTTCGAGGCGCTCTCAGAGGATGTTTATTAGACGTTACATTCATAGTGAAACTTGCTAATTAGCACATTATTAGGAAAGGCGATTTGCAAAAATTCATTAAAAGACATTATACTGACTGCTTCTGTAGTTGATGCTGGAACATGAATGATTCGCGCAAACATAAATGCATTTAGTTAGATCAAGGGCGCATTCCCTTCAGAAACAAACGTAAATTAACATTATCCTCTGCATCTTCAGCCAGTCAGATGTCGGGAGTAAATGACTACTGCTATGTTCATTATTACATTCAACAACAAAACACCTCAATCGCTTAGGAGTCATGCTTGTCTCTGCATCTCAGACTGATGACGGTTCACTCAGGGTGGGTCTGAGGTAAGACACCAGTCCAGTCTGTGTGAAACGCTGCTGTCAATCAACAATACTAGGAGGGGCCTCCGACCGTGTGACATCACATGGTCAGACGACTCAAATTGAGAAAGGGGGTGGAAACTGGGTGGATTTTTTTCATTTTAGAGTGGTTGTGTACATAAACTGCCAACACATTCCATTTAAAACAACTTGTAAAAGTGCATCTGGCATTATATGACCCCTTTAATGTATTTTGATCAAATAAACTTTTGAATACTATTGTATACAAGAAGCAGGATGGCAGTTGCCTGCCTTTAAAGCAGTTTAACGGCAGCAAACGATTGCTTAAATGAAACAAACACTTATTTTACTTCACTTAAACTTCATTACAATAAAAGAATCAGGAATCTTACCTTGAGACTGAGCAAACTCCTCAGGACTCCAACTCTCTGCCACTCCCCTGGCAACCATGGCGATGATGCCAACGCAGGCCAAACTCCTCCACACCGTTTCCATGGTTACTACAGCAAGCTTCAATGCGGTGCCCAGCCCTCTGTCCCAACATGTCTTCTGCCCTCTGACGGCCCCACGCTCACCAAAGTGACGCACAGAATTCTGAAGCCATGGTGGCTTCGCTTGTACGAGGATCCTGACGCTTCGCCTCTCGGGGTTGGAGGTGGAGAACGGGCAGTTCTAAGATGTGTACAACCGAGGATCATAAATATGAAGAGCCTCCCTAATGAAAGAAAAACAGGTTAGATATATGCAAAGAAACGGTGAGTTTCTTGGCTAAAATGTTCCTCTCTGACCGCTCAAACATACTGCCCTGGGAGGCTGTTGTTTGCATCCTGTTGCTAGAGCTAATCAATCATTCCTCCTTTCACATTCAAGTGGAAAGGGGAAAAAATGCTTTTTAACCTGGGGGATGCTGTTTCTCTTCACTCTGTCCTTCACCGGAAGTGTGCAAAAGAAAAGAAAGCATTGTGGGTTCAGGAGGGCAAGCTGACGTCTGGGGCAGGCTATAAAACAAAATGTCCTAATTTGAGAAATACCACAAGAGGGACTTTGTGTGGTACCACTGTTTCTAATGGGACACAATAAGAGAGAGCAAGCCATAGGTTGTGTTTGGCTGCGTAAATCACTGGGGTGCACATAGGTGGTGTGCAAGTGCGCATGTGCGACCAAAATAGAGAAATGAGCTGGGTAAATGAGTTCATACTGCTCATTTGAGTACCAGCATAGCTGACAGCTGTTAATGTTTTAGATCAGTTAACTGTAATACTGTATAAGATGGTTATTCAAACTAAAAGCATAAATAATAAATCAGAGCAAAGTGCACAACAGTGACATTTCATCCACTGATGCGCTTACCAGTGCATAAACCTGCCAAAATTAATGCTTACTGATTTTAAGTTTCACAATGTTAAAAATTCATAGAAAAAATTAAAATGGAAATATTATATATGGAAATATTAGCATTGTATTTTCAGTGTACTGTAATATTATTGTATTTTTATTTAATACTCACTTTTTATTTTTAATATATAATAGTATCACCACACTTTAATTTGTTCATTATTTCATTTAAAAACTAAAATTATTGTATTTTTATTTAGCTAATACTCACTGTTTATTCTAAAATATAATATTACCATCACACATGAACTGAAAACTAAACTAAAACTAAATAAGAATGCTATTATTACTATTAATAATTATAAAAAATTTTTATAGTTATATTTAATGTCACACTATGTGCAGTTTGAGCATTGAACCAAATCTCTATGTGCTCCCATGAGAACCAGACTAAAAATGTGTAATAATCACATAAACGTAAAGAAAATATATTATTGTAAAAAACACTGGTTGACTTTCATGTGTCTTTCACTTTCATCCAAACCTCATGCATAAAGAATAAATTGCATATTTCACCCAGTATACACACTGCATACTGCAAACATAATATGACCAACATCAACAAAAGTTATCATACCTCCTTTTTGCCTTCCCTTTTTCCTTCGTTCTCTATATAATCCTCACTCTATTCTTTCTGGGAAGAGGTAGAAAGAGATGCCATACAAGCTCTGATGGGTGAAGAGAAACCAAGTGCAGACAAAGGTAATCAAGAACAGATGGGAAATGATTTGGCAACATAAGAATACAAGTTGCCTCCTGATGAAAAAAGATGGATGAACTCAAACTCAAGAAAAAAGTTCAGAGTGGTTAAAGGAGAGGGAAAGGGGGACGATTTGGGAAAGGGTGAGAGTAGGAATATAGAGTTTGTGCACTTATTTGTCCATCAAGGATAACTATTCCTGACTAGTACTACAAAAAAGACAATGGTCAAAGTAGTGTGTGTGTGTCTGTGTGTGCAGCTTTGTCTAATTTCTACGGAAAAATTGTTTTGGAAAGCTATTTGAAACCACTGTGCGAAACTCATCCAAGATTTCTGTTGCCACAAAATAAGCCATGTTAAACAGCCTGACAATATTCTACATTCTCCTCCATTAAAAATCAAACACTCTCTGTTTCATTGAAAAAAATGGCAGAAACAAATAGGTCAGGACCCAAAAGTGGCCTCAGAGGCTGATGCTGGTTTTAAGTTCCCCTCATTTCCTATGGGTTGCATTGAAATAGCTTAAGTGCAGCAAGTAATCTTAAAACACTAAGAGGTCTTTGTCCCTTACAAATAGTGATGGACTACAAGCCCCTGTGCTCTCCACACCCTTTTAACCCTCCAGGCTTTTTACTGTTATTTCCTGCTTGGCAAAAGCCTCTTTACTTGCATTACCTCTTGTTAGAGTCTTGTTTTCATTAAAACATTGTCTTATCTAAATCTTGGCAAAGGAGATCCAACATTTGGTCCTCTATGCTCTTCATTTGTGTGTCACAAACTATGTGGCCTTGAAGATTATTCAACCAAAAAGTCCAACATTATGTTGTAATTAGGATTGGGAACTGATCATTTTTAGCTTCTTTTTTATTATTAGAGTTAACAGTACTTACATACTCTAAATATTTAACAAAATTTTATACTAAAATACATGTTGCAGCAATATTCATCAATGCCGCAACACCAATACTAAGTAATAAGAAGTAGATGAGTAAATCTTTTTAGCCAGTGAATGAAAAACCTACAGCACAAGTACCGTCCACAAGTACCAATTCCCAAACAAATTATTCGAATGACTTAGTAAATCAAATTCTGGAGCATATCACATACATAAACAACATATGCAATGTTTGTAGAGTAACAACGTATCTGTGTATACGTCGTTTACATATGTGATACCACCCAAAATGGCGACACGGTGACATGGAGCAGACAAATAGTTGAATAAAGTCATAATTTTAGTTTTCTTTGACCACAAAAAGTATTCTCGTACCTTTGTAAAATTATGGTTGAACCCCTGATACAACATGGATTAATTTAACAATGTTTCTTACTTTCTTACTCTGTTTGTAGACCTTGATTGTGTTAGGATCCTTGCTGTCTATGGGGAGTCAAAGAAAACATAAATATCTTAATTTGTGATTCCAAAATTGAACAAAGGTCTTACAGGTTTGGAACGATATGAGAGTGAGTAATTAATAATAAAATTTTCATTTTTGGGTGACCAATCTCATAAAAATATAGTAACGGTGCAGCCATTACTATCCAATTGCAAAAATCATGCATTCTTTCTTTTTAGTGAATCAAAAACCTATAGAGCAACTTCCTGAATGAAATATTCTAATGACTTGGTTCAAATTAAATAAATGCACAAATCATTTGTTGGTAACTTCTTTAATATATAGGTACGGCCAATTAAATAATTAATAAATAGTGACAATAATGCAACCAAAAACACTAGGAGGACTCAGTTCCCATTATAAATGTAAAACAAAAAAGACAAAAATTGAGTAAATAAGGGGAAACGACTAAACTTTTCCCGTGAATGATTTACTTGTCTATCTGCTGCCTGTTTTGTGATTAAAACACCGACCCACAGAAGGAGAAGGAGCTCAAGCCACAGAGGCCTCAGAAAGACCTGACCTCGCAGAACAATATCTTCTCCAAAAAATTCAGCTGTGGCCTTGAAGGAGTTGAACTTCATAATTGGCTGCTCTTGGGGGTAAATCAAGAATGAGAAGCATCTGCAAGCTACAGATGGCGTGTCGACATATACTACATGTGACACGAAATTTCAGGAAGGGCCTTGTAAACTGTTAGCACAGACATGAGGTACAAGAATATGTGTGATCTGAGATGGCAAGAAGCATTTTGTGCCGTCAGACTACACCGACGGAGACGCGGAGCCATCAGGCACGAGTAAAACTCTGATAATTAAACCCATATGACAGACTGAATGTAAAGCCCTCTCTGCAATGGAGAAATCTTGGGTCTCAATCCTCTCTGGAAACTAGGCAGTCTCTCTTCATCTCCATTTGGATGACATACGAGCAGAAAGTCTCCTCACTTAAGCTTGACACTGCACTGTAACAGTATGAAAGAGCCACAGACCACTGGCCTCCACAAACACTGTCTTACCCACTCACAACAAGACTTGATTTACACAAACCAGAGGATTCAAACTGGGAAAGACCCCAAAAACAAAAAAGTTGGTGTATCACACTTCTCAATTCATTTTCCGCTCGCTCTTTCAAATAAACAAAGCACAAACAAGGGAATTAAGATAATGATCACCAATGCACTGTCAGCAGAAATGACTTATGTAACAACCGGTAATGAACTCTGAATCCATCAACGGAGACCATAATGTGAGAGCTATTCACGAGTGGCTGTGGAGCATGAACGTTTTAGCCAGCTCGCAAACCACACAGCCCTGAACCAGACAGAGCTCACTACACCAACCCTACAAACCCACTTTGTTTTCTCTTGAAAAAACAATACATTGTTTATTTAACAACCTAAACAATGAGCCTCTTCAGTTTTCTTATGATGTTCACTGTGTTCACCAGCAGAGGGTGGTAGTCTGGTGCAGGGCTTTTCAATCTTTCAGATGCCACTCACCCCCAAATATGATCATCCTTGTGTGTCCTACAATTCAAAAGGCAGCTATATTTTCAAATATTTTGATGTGAACAGTATATTACAAATACATACATTTCTATTACATTATTGTTTTTTTACTCACTTTACTTTAAGGCATTCTTGTTACAGTGTAATTATTTATTTATGTAATGATTAATATTAATTAACTACATTACTACATGGTTAGGGTTAGGATTAGTGTTACTGGCATGTAATTATGCACAAATTATTGTTATTATAATAACAAGTACATGTAACCTGTAACAAAGATGCCTTAAAATAAAGCGTTAAAGTGCTGTTTGTATCTGTTAATGTATTATTTATTTATTTAAACTTATTAATTTAGGGTTTTTTCAGTTTGAAAACCCCTGGTTTGATGGATTAACTAGTGATAACACAAAGATTTAACCAAATCATTTGGCTCCTGGAAAAACAGCAGATCAAGTTCCCATACCAATAGACTCATTAATTTCTACGAATTTTTCATAACTTTTACAGTTACACTTTTTTAAAATCCATCAACCACAATACAAATTTCAAACAAATAAAATAGCTATATTCAAAATATTTATATTTACTAAAAACCTTTGTCCATTTTCTTTTCCATAAGCATTGGAACAATGGAGCAGCTCTTGTAGTTACTTTGAAAAAAAAGTTGCTCTGCAAGATGCTCTGCAAGTAACCTTCCTAAATAATAAATATAATGCTATGTCTGATATCAAAGTCTAAATATAAGACTCCAGCAGCTAACCAACGCTCTCTCCATCACAGGTAGATGCGCACAGACAGGCATGGAGCTGTTCCAGGAGAAGCGTTTGCTCTACCTCAGCGGCTTCCCAACTCTGTTCCTGGAGGGCCCCCAACAGCACGCATTATGGTTGTCTCATCTGACACACCCATATTAACTCTTGGAGCCTCCACTAACAAACTGATGAGTTGAATCAGGTGCGTTTGATTAGGGAGACGTCCAAATTGTGTATTGTTGGGGGGCCTCCAGGAACAGAGTTGGGAACCACGGCTCTACCTGACAAGGAGCAGGTCTCCAGAGCGTACTTGTTGCCAACTTATGCATTCAAACTACATAATTTATACAACTTTCAAATGGCTGTGCCTTGAAAAGCCAAATAGTGCAGTATTATGCTTGTATAATAACTCTAAATTACATGGGGGAGACGTTGCTCTGTACTCTTCATTTTTTGTCTACCAGTCATTCCATTTGATAGCAGCTGTAATCAGGCATTAATGGAAATATTACAAGAGCAAATAATTTATTAAGTAGCCTAGGGAACTGGACGCGTTCCTCAGAGGCTCTTGGCAGAGGCTTCGACTCTCAACCCCACAGACAAAGAGAGATATTTCAGCTTTCTGCTAGAGTGATCACCAGCTGGTCTGACAGCGCTGCTGCCTTCATCATTTTAGTTTCATATAACTGCATGTAGCAAACTGACAGCATAAAAGACTTGCGTATGTATCCCTAGTATTAAAAACGAGAATGATAACCATGCACGTTTGCAATGCATTCATTTGCATTGTGCCATAATATAAGTTTAAATGGACAAAGATGGTTGACAACGACCTTACCGTTTAATTGTCCAGGAGCGGGCAATTTGACGACCCTGAGATTTGCCGACCTCCGTCTGGTCTGTCGTCCTCCTTCAACACCGGGTAGTTCTCTGCCACATACTGAGATGAGCCGGTGGACTGTGCTCTGGTGCTGCTTGGTTTCTCTGCTTCCTTCAGTCTTGCCGCTGAAGAGAGAAACTGAGTTCGGACAGCGGTTTGGTAATGTCCGATTCGTGAACGAATCGCTCTTTTGAACAGGTTCTTTTTAGGGATTCGATTGAACCGACTCGCACGCGGTAAGGAAGACGCGTCTCACACTGGTCTCGTTAATTCTCAACATAGTTATCCTTCATAATTCCAAACCCACTTCATTTATAGAAATATTCTATAAATACATTAATAGTAGCAAGCGATTTTATGGACATATAAGCAGAAATAAGTCTACTTGATTAAGGATATGACTGAAATAACGTTAACTATCCTGAAATATCACCCCGTTCTTTATGACAGTGGTAAGTAAAAGTAAAAAAGCCTAAGTGGAATTGAGCTTCTTGGTTTGCTAATTCAGAATCCTTTTGAGGGGCGTTCTACATTTAGCCTATCCTAAATCATTTTGCGCGGGAAGGCCAGGCTACTCTGAATTCTACTCGGTTTAAGTGAGTTTGGATGTTCACTCACGATAGACATGTGTTCACTAACGTAACGTTATTTGTCAGCAACGGCCTAACACGACCGAAAAGACAAAAGCAGTGCGTTTATCGGTGAAGATGGTTAAGAACTTCATTAAAGATGACGAGCTTGCTTTTGCTTGACAGATAATGCCAAAAACATTGGGCTCTGGTAACACCAAAGGGTAGAGGTAGTAGAAATATAGGCGTATAGTTGTTAAACTAGCCTAAATGTGTTACAACAAACACTTCCTGCTCTCCCTCACAAATACAATAACGTTACTTGACGCAAATTTAGAATAGGCCATCTCTAAAACATCCGAACACTTCACAGTAAACAGCAGCACTTCAGAGCAAAAGTAACATTTCTTTGAACAGTTCGAATCTTTTTGAAAAGCTTAATTCGAAACGAACCGTCCGAACGAATCGATTCTTTCAAATGAATCCGACTTCCCCATGCTACGGCACTTTCTGCACAGCGCTCGTCTGCAGGAAGACAGACTGTGAACGCAGGGAGGAGCCACCGCAAAGAACAATCGCGCTCTGTGCGTCGCACCGTTACATTCGCTTTGATGAACTCGTGCTCAGAAGAGGCTGCCTCGATCACCTGTTGGATATCGGATACCCCCCTAAACAGAGCCGGATACCAGATGCGCTGTCGTCAACAGTTACGAACCCTCAGAGGAAAACGTGATTCCTTTACCTTCACACTGAAATGAAGAACAGGCGTGAAATAATAAAAAAACTTCTTGTCGGGTTTGGATCTAAGAAACGAGGCTCTTTTAATCTAAAACAACATAACATTGAAGTTGATACTTAATGACTTTTCTTAATCTTTTGAGAAATTATTATAAACACAATTTTAATTTGTTAACATTTTATTGTCTGAGGTCTCCAAGTCTCAATAAATGCAGTGCGTGTTCACATACTAAGATTTGTTGGTCATAGTTTGTAGTCTAGCATTTTTATTTGTTTTACTATCTATTCATGCATTGTATTTTTGCTGTTGCCAAATTAACCTCAAACAGTGAAAGTGAAAAAAGTACAAAAGTGTGATAACCTTTTGTACAACAAAAATAATTTTCATTAAAATACTCAGTATTTATTATACTCCTATAATATTTGTTTTGTTTACAACTTTTAAAAATCATATTTTACAGTGTATACTGGTATCAATTTGGCCCAATCAGTCAAAATGTTTTTACCAGGTCCAAAAAAAACATTTAAAAATAATTAATTAATAAACAAAAGTAATTTATTAATATTATCACACACTTTATACATCAGGGGTCTTCGGGAACCCAAACATAAATACACTAAAACAGACTCAACAAAGCATGAGCTAAATGAAGTTCTGACTCTTGCTTTTATGTTTTCCAAGTTAAAGATTTTTTGTTCTTTTTCTGTGTGCGATATTAAAACCATATCATATTATTTGTTCATGAGAGTTTTCACTGTGCATTACTCCAAATGTCACAAATGCTTTAACTGGTCCCTAAACCCTAACTGTTTTAAGCATTAGTCTGCAGCACAGCGTTTCAAAACATTCAGCGGTTACATCCCAAGACTTGGGTGAGAAAGTAAGTTACAGTTTCTGAGAAGCCTGAAGGGAATGCAAATTTGAGTGATTCAAGCAGCCCACACAGTTCACCTGTGTGCATAGAAACACATAGACCCATACTCGCACATAAGCGCACACGTTTTCTCTCAAGCTCTCTCACACACACACACACACACACACACAGCTTGGCAAGCATAGAAGCCGTCTAGCGTACAAGCCAGATCAGAGAGCTTCATCACTCCGGCAGACTAAATACATTTGTTATAACTCCTTCACCAGTTCATCCGTGCCGTGTCTCCACTCTTTTTTTTCTCACTCTCTCTCTCTTTTTCTTTCTATCCCTCTCTTCCTGGATTTCAGCTACAGGCCACGGTGAGTGTTTAATAAGATTATTTTAGCTTTTTTTGGCTCTCTCTGCCAAGAACCGTCTGTTCTTATCTTATCCTGAGGCAAACTCATAACCTTTCAAGGTCGATCAAAATGTCAGACATGTAACGTGCAAATGAGGAGTGCACATATTAGCAAATGAATGTTCAGCAGAGGTCAAATACCATACAGACACATAACCATTACATTAAATTAAGATTGTAGATATCAGACTAATTTGTAGCGTTTTGCTGACATGTATGTATGCATGTTAAGCAACACTTTTGAAGGCTGTCTAAGCAGATGTGGTGTGTTGTAAAGCATTTTCTTAACGCGGAAAGTCAAGTGTGCAAATTTCAAACCTTATCTTGAAGTTGTATACATTTATTTATTTATTCATTATAATTGTAAGTACTGCTAACAGTTGTATCTTTTGTTCACAGGTAGAATTATTATCATAAATTACTGTCTAAAGGGAGTTTATGATTGCCAGCATGGATCTACATTGTAGCCATGTTCAAAAGTATTATGAATTGTTCAGTTTAATACTTTTTAGGCTTGTTTTATTGTGCAAATGTATATGAATTTTGCATAATTTTCAGTCGGAAAGGTTAACGTGTCTCTGCAAACATAAAATAGCTTCACTAGCACCGCAGAGTAGCTCAAAAGATAGCACGAAGATAAAATATTTATTGAACTGCAGAACAGGTGCAGAAGATCTGCAAAGTTGCAATTTTAATTTTTATGTATAGAGCGCCATTTTCATTCTAAACTAACAGGAAATATTTTTTTAACATTGTACATGTATTTTTTACAATTAAATATTTTCATGCATTGAAAGTCCCATTAATTTAAGTAACTTTGCTTAACTTATGTCATAGCACAAACAAGTGACATTGCTTTTCATTTCAATCTTGACTGAAATCAGTGTTTTCCAGAGATCATTATTTTACCATAAAGCATTAGTATGCACTTTGTGGGACACTGAATCACAAGTAACTCAAAGGTTTCACTGCTCTGAGTTCGGTGGCAAGAATCCAGACTGTTTCACTGCCCGAATGCCCGTGATATTTCAGTGTTCCTGTGAGACCATCTAAATATGGGCACAAAATCATGCGAAGTTGGACAAGAAAAAAAAAATAATAAAAAAGTAAAACAAAGTGAGCAGTCTTGAAAAGGGCAGGGGTCAAATAGCCTTTTACGTATTGGAAAAAGAAAGTTCTCGTTTCCATTGTAGGCTATTTTGCCTTTTGAACAAAATTAGTTTCCATTGAAGGCAGTTGAGTTTGGGTCTATGGACATAACACTGTGAATATTTTAGGGCTCATTAAGTAGCATAGCTCAGATTCTTGTGTTCAGAACATGGAAAATCAGTAAAAATGATGAAACTACTGGGGCATTTAAGTGAACTCAATTAAATAAGCTGTACCAATTTAGCTTTAAATTCATCTCCAAAATCTCCATGTATTTCTAAACAACCTTAGAAATGAGCGTATGCCTCAACACCTTGATCTTATTTATGTCTTAAATAGTTTTCAAAACCGCTCAATTTCAAAGCTCCTTTTATAGATTAAATAGACAGCAAACACCCGTCTCAGATGGTTGCTTGCTTCTGAATGCATGAGACATTTCGTTCGCAATGATAAAATTACCCCCATTACGGAAGAGAAGATGCTTCGATGAGGTTCGGCCGCAATATCGTCACCCATCTTTCACACCGGAAAATAATGTTTAGAGAAACGAATTATTAAATTCCATTACAATTTCCGCTTCACATTTACACATCTATCTTGAAGATACATCTTTGAAGCCTGAAAATACAAATTCAAACTAGTAGACTACCTCTACTTTCCCAAAATGATTATATATATATACAGTATATATATATAAATATATAACTTCTAAATGCGCACATATTTAATGTTTATTAATGCAGTATTTAAATAATATCCATTTATCCAAAACTGCTTATCCTCTAGGGTCAAAATCTGAAGCCTAATAGGTTTATATGTGTAAATTATGTAAATTGCTATGTATATATATTTTTATATGTAATATATATTCAGGATAATAAAACTTGAAATTTTTGACATTGTAGGGACCGGCCTGCGGTCCCCACGATGTAAAGAATGAATCAAAATAGTAAATGATGTTCATATGAAAGTGTAACAATGCAAAATGTTTTCTGTAAGGGGTAGGTTTAGGGGTAGGATTGGGTTAAGGGATAGAAAAAAAATAGTTTGTCCAGTATAAAAACAATAGAAGTCTATTTAAGTCCCCTTAATTCACAAAAAAACATATGTCTGTGTGCGTGTGCATGTGTGTGTTAAAATGTAATTTATATAGCAAAAAATTGCAACATCACACCTACATTAAATTCCAAATGTAAAATGGAAAGACCAAATTGCCTCATGAGTCTCATGTTTTCCCTCAGAAAGTGCACTGTCCCCCAGTGTCTTTGCTGTGGCCTGTTGTGGTTTAAGACAAGGTGTGTGTGTACATGTGTGGCTGTGGGTCTTTCTCTGTGTGTCTTCAACCGTTGTCATCCCTGTGTGGGCAGCTCTGTGTCCAGGAAGCTGTGGTTTAAATCAAAGCTGCCTGTCTAGGGTATTCCACTTGTTGTCACTCCATGTGATGCCACCTCAGGCCATGTGCCTTTGTGTCTAGAAGATACTGTCAGATCATTTGCATAAAACGATGGAATCTGAGGTGTTAAGAAAAGCAGTAGGGATTTTTTTGTTTTGTTTTCATGCAGTTTTCACTTTCTGGTCACTGACCTCCCACTTTCCTACACATCACTAGCATTCAGTCACTGGAAAATGTTCATCACGAGGAAGTCCGTTATAGAAGCATGTTTCATGGTCCACGTCTTTGTGGCTTTTTGGTATCTACAAGTACAGCATTTTTAATCATCTTCTTCGTTGTCTTCCAGTCCCAGAGACTGTTTCAGCAAAGCACGAGTCTGTTGACAAGCTTAGGAACATTCTTGAAGCATCAGCACCTGCACAGGGTGGAGGGTTGTCATATAAGAGCTGGCGGGGGCGGGGAAGGATATGTCTGAGTTTCCTGTTGTGGTGATTCGATCCGAATGCGAGACTTTGCCGGTTGCAAAGCACTAAAGCGCCAACCACACCAACCTTTACATGTTTTCTTATTAACTCTATATACCTCCACATACCATTGTTTTGATCAGACAGGGCCGTCAAAAGCCAAAAATGCCCATGTTTGAGATTTAAAGAGGGAAACTGAGAAAAAGAGGGAGAGATGCTTTCAGACGGGAAACATCCTCCCACATCCCACATCAGCAAAAACACATGCTCGCCACAGTTTGCCCCATTTTGCTGAAGTTATCAGTCACTTCAATCTCGCTCGCTCTCTCTGTTTTTCTCTTTTTCTCTCTAAACTATCATTTTCCACAGTTTCTGATCTAGTCTTCGACCCCTCATCACCTCCATCATGTCCGACCCTGCCGCGGACCTCCCGTTCTTCTATGGCAGCATCAGTCGCTCGGAGGCCGAGGAGCACCTAAAGCTGGCCGGCATGGGAGACGGCCTTTTCCTCCTGCGCCAGTGCCTCCGCAGCTTGGGCGGCTATGTCCTGTCCCTGGTTTGGAACCTGGAGTTCTACCATTACTCCATTGAAAAACAGCTCAACGGCACATACTGCATCGCAGGTGGGAAGCCTCACTGTGGACCTGCTGAGCTCTGTGAGTACTACAGCAAAGACCCCGATGGCCTCATGTGCACCTTGAAAAAACCCTGCCTGCGATCGGCTGAAACACAGATCAAGACGGGCGTCTTTGACAGCCTGAGGGAAAATATGCTCAGGGAATATGTGCGGCAGACTTGGCACCTGGAGGTAAGCGCTTCAAAACAATTTAGATTCCAATTGGTTAACAGGCAAGATTTTGATTAATATTCGGTAACTGTGTGGCTATACAATAGTAGTAGGATTTATGGTTCCATATCACTTTTTTCCAACCTAGTAACTGCCCTTTTGTATGCTTTAAGCAACATACATAATCGGGGGCGTGAGAAAGTAGTTCAACACAGCACAAAATCGTTTTATAGTGATGTAAACCTGAAAAAAGTTCTGATTAATGGGTTGTCCAATTAATCATATTTTAAGTGGAAACAGTTCTTCTAACTTTAAAATCAAAAGCGTACTAACAAACATTTAACTAACTTTTGCACAATTTTTCAACAATTATTATATAATTAGAATTCATACTTTTAATGTTTTTAGTTAACCATATAATGCATCCCTTAAAGTTACAATTGCGTCTTGCGTGCACATAAATTTTTTTTTTATCTTTGTCTCATTTAAATGCATGTAACACCATATTTTTTGCACTTTATATTTTCCTTAAAAATATGCATTTTTAGTGTCTACTAGTGAGGACATTTTTGACCATTTTTAATAAGAGATCACAAAAGTTAAATATTATGTTATCTTTTTTAGGGGGAGGCCATGGAACAAGCCATCATTAGCCAGGCCCCACAGCTAGAGAAACTGATTGCCACCACAGCACATGAGAAAATGCCTTGGTTCCATGGCAAGATCCCTCGCCAGGAGGGTGAGAGACGACTGTACTCAGGATCTCAGCCTGATGGAAAGTTCCTGTGAGTGAAAAGTTTTCCTGCAGCGTTTGGGTGGAAATGTCATGATGATGACACACTGGCTGCTTTTAGAGGCAAATCTGATGAACAATATTGTTTGTAGCATAGATAGAGTTGGGAATTGGGGTGATGTAATGAGTAAAATGAAGGCAAAGCAGATGATTACAAAATTATGTTGGCTATAGATGCTGAATTCGCTCATCGACATTCCCTAAAAAGCTTTCTCTGCATTGTGAAAATAGGACATTCAGAAAGACAAACTGCAGGACTGGTCAAGATGACATATACATTACTCCTATAACTCAGAAGGCATGTTGCCAGTAAACAAATAGCTGACCTGTGATCTTGTAATTTGTTTTGTTTTCCAGAGTCCGAGAGAGAGAAGAATTTGGCACGTTCGCGCTGTCGTTGACATACGGAAAAACAGTATACCATTATCAGATCTTACACGACAAATCAGGGAAATACGCAATGCCAGAGGGAACTAAATTTGACACTGTGTGGCAGGTATGCTTCACCCATCAAAGAGTCTGTCAGCTCATATTTCACTTTATTAAGGAGTAAAAAAAGACTGAGGGTTAAAAATAACATTCACACAGCACCGCTAGAACGTAATTGCTTTTACAAAATGAGCTTTAACATTTATGTATTTTAATTCATTGTATTTATTTCTAAAAATATAACAAGAAAGGAGTATGGCGAGGACGTAGATGTTTAAGAGTGATGTTTTGTGCAAAAAATTATGTAATGTAATTATTTTTATTCGTACATGCTTTCAGGTTTGTCACCACATAAAGTAAATGAAATAATAATTCAGAGTATTGCACAATAAATACATGTGCATATAAGTTGTTTTAAAATATTGAAACTTTGTTTTAGTATAACAGCTTGAGATGTAATGATCTACGGCTAGCCGTTTTGACTTTTATTCATTCACAGGATATTAATTCTTGATATCAACAATTACATTTTCACTAGTTAAAATGCTAATTCTTGATATCAGGAATTGGATTTCCATAAGTAACAATGGTAGTTTTTGATATCAGCAATTATATTTCCACTAGTAAAAATGTTAATTGTGATATCAGCAATGACGGCATCACTTGCAGATATCAAATTCTTCAGGAATTAAATTACCTAAAAAATTATATTCTTGACATTAAGAATTTTAACTAGGGAAAATGGAATACTTCATATCAAGAATTCATATCTTGCGAATGAATAAAAGTCAAAATGGCTTGACATACTGATCTGCAAAGCAAGCAAAAATATCCCACAATGTAATAATATATGACCATTTCCAAATGCATCTACACAAAGTTATCGTGTGATTTTTGTTATTGTAGTTGTCATTGATGTCTTTTATACTTATATTCCTATGGAGGGCAGCTGGTGGAGTATTTAAAGATGAAGCCTGATGGTCTTGTGACTGTACTGAAAGAACCGTGTGTCAACCAAAGCAATGCAGTACCAGGTATAAATTTCATGTTAAAAACATTTAATGTAAAAAATATCACTTACCCAAATTGCTGTATACACAATACACATTTCTAAACATTCAAACTTGGGGCTTGACATGGTACGATTTCATTGAAATAATTAGCTATTTGTGAGGAGAAATGACTAAGAGGATATTTTACTTCTGTTTCCTTTTGTTCACTTTTAGCTCTTACGGTTGGTCCGGTAAGTCTGTCTGAAAGAATATCTTTTATTTTTTTTTTTTTTGATATTTAATAATTTTGTCCATTTGTTTAATCATTTCTGTTTGTGTGTTTCAGAGGAGGCCGAGAGGTAACGGATACACACCGCCCCCTATGGGTAAGTTTGTTTTGGTACAACATCTGAAAATTGAAACCGTCTAACAGCAGTGATAAAATCAACAAATATGCCTAGAAATTTATGTCTGCTTGAAATATGTTTAAAACAAAAACAGTCCAAGCCTCAGAGTCTCTGTGCTGTCTTAGTGATAAATGCGTAGCGTTTTGGCTATTACTGCTAAACTCTCTGGAATCAGACCACATATTTTTTGCACAAAGAACAACAAAAATAAATTGCTTGGATTTTCTGTAGAGCTGTGTAGTTTGTGGTTTTGAGGACAAGAATTTGCATTAACCACGTGTTTCTGCTGGAATTTACATGGGTTTTCAGAATGCTAGTTTTCAGTTTATGAATAAAATAAGGTCTGTGGTTAGCATAACGTTAAGAGAGTTTTCTAACATAATCCCACAAATGTGAATTTTTAACCGCTGTGTGCTTAAAACATATATGTTGCAATTGTGTTTCTGCATAAGCACTACAGCTACCACAAGGATAAATATGTTTACTTGTTAGCATTAAGAAATAATATTTTAAATATTAGCACTTTTAAAAGTGAATTAGAACACTAAAACTGCATGTATGTAACATCTATTGTGATGTTCACCAGTGCCCAAGCCTTTGGGAGCTGAGCCTCTACGTCCGTCTTTGCCAATGGACCATGATGCGTTCATCAGTCCTTATGATGATCCAAACGAATGCAAGAAGAAGACCCTGTTCATCAAGAGAGACAAGCTCATGATCGACGAGGTGGAGCTTGGTTCAGGCAACTTCGGCTGTGTCAAGAAAGGTGTATTCAAAATGGAAAGGTGACTACAAATGAACGGAAGAATTTGTGTTGTAACATTTTAAGTTTACTTCATAAGCATGTTTCCTTCTCGTGTAGCAAACAGATTGATGTGGCAATTAAAGTGTTGAAGAATGAGAATGAAAAATCAGTAAAGGATGAAATGATGCGAGAGGCCCATATTATGCATCAGCTGAGTGATCCGTTCATCGTGCGCATGATTGGACTCTGTGAGGCTGAAGCGCTCATGTTGGTGATGGAAATGGCCCCCGCTGGCCCACTCAACAAGTTTCTCTCTGGCAAGAAGTGAGTAAATCAGATTAAAAATACTTATAACTCATTCTTTTGTTTGTGTCATTAATATATAGTATAGGAAACTATTTGTAAATATATTCTGCAATCTAAGGTATATATACTGTATAAAAAAGTGATTTAATAGTGATTTCTGTTCCAACTTGTGTTAAAGTGTGAATAATCTGTATAAACAGAATCATCATTTAAAACATTGTTCTGACTAAATCAGAAAATTCGCAAGTTGATCAATCGCTCTCTTTTTGCACCTTTCAGAGACCTGGTCACTACGGAAAACATTGTGATGTTGATGCATCAAGTCTCATTGGGGATGAAGTATTTAGAAGGAAGGAACTTTGTGCACAGAGACCTTGCAGCTCGCAATGTACTATTAGTCAACCAGCAATATGCCAAGATTAGTGACTTTGGCCTCTCCAAGGCACTGGGTGCAGATGACAACTATTACAAGGTGGGCTGCTCTCAGGTGTACTCTTGCAACAAAATGAATTAATTTCATTTAGTACATTGTGTATCTCTGTACTTTAATGAGACACGTTGTAGTCTTGGAGAAATTAAACCCACTCTATACTTTTCTAAATGTTCTACAGTATATTGCACTGTCAGATATACTTAAAATTGGATTAGTTCCTTGTATTCCTGTTTCATGAATAATCACATGATCATTAGTGGCCCAAATACTGCAATATAATTAAGTAGCCAGATTCTAGTACTGATTGATGGTGTGATAAAAAGGTAAAAAGAATGTGGTTTTGTATCTGTGTAGGCCCGTACAGGGGGGAAATGGCCTCTGAAGTGGTACGCACCCGAGTGCATTCAGTTTCATAAGTTCTCCAGCAAAAGTGACGTTTGGAGCTTTGGCATTACAATGTGGGAGGCCTTCTCCTATGGAGGAAAGCCTTACAAGGTAAATATTTACACTGTCACAGTACTTAAAACCAACTTCTGTGAGTTGCACATGTGACTTCTTATCCATTTACTTTTCCTCTTGCAGAAAATGAAAGGCCCAGAGGTCATGAGTTTTATTGATAGTGGTAGTCGTATGGATTGTCCTGCTGGATGTCCTGAGACCATATATGAACTGATGAAGGAGTGCTGGACTTACAAGTAAATATAATCTAATAATGCATTGACATTATCAACTACTTGTAATACTTATCTATTTGCTTGTGCGTGGTTGAGGGAAATTTTAAGGGGAATATAAGCTTTGATTGACATCTGAATCTCGTCTTCTTTAGGCATGAAGAACGGCCAAGTTTTGCCAAAGTGGAGGAGAAGATGAGAACTTATTATTACTCCATTTGCAAAAAGATCCCAGACTACCTGAAAACAGAAAACGGAAAGCCTCCTAAATGATCAGAAGGGGAAATCAATTATGTAATTTGAATTTAGCATTGCATTGTGGTGTGTTTTGGGTTGAAGGAAATGTCTGCAAACTTAATGATTAATGTGCTGGGAGAAACTGACCAGAACCTGTTGTGTTTTTGTACAGATTTTTCTTCCTCCAGTGGGTCTCTTTGACCTGTGTGTTTTGAGCTAGGACATAATGAAAATATGTGAAGAACAGTTTCAAAACTAAGTCATTTTAATATGATGTCTATCAAACTATTGACTGAGTAATGCAAGTCGGCTTTTTTAAATTATTGGCCTGCTATTATCAGCGCTCATAATACTATTAAGGTCCTATTAACTATTTAAATGTGCAAGGAAATGCTTTTCTTCCTGCAGGTGTTTCAGTTATTGACATTAGATGGATGTATTTTGTCTGCCATCCATTAACACTTTCAAACTTACTCAAACTTCATGGTCTTGTTTTCTGTTGAATTATTTGATTGTAAGTTTCCTGCTATTTTCAGTATTCCTTTTGACGATATATGTTCTCAAACATTTTCTATGTATTCATTTTGTGAAACTTCTGGAGTTTTTTAACGTGCAATAAACTGCACATGCAATAAAATAATTCATGTTAAACATGAACCGGAACTGACTGTCGCATAACCTTTCCACTTGAGCATAAAAAGATAAAAGTAGCTAAATATGTTTAGAAAAGGTATGTATTTTTATAATGCATAGTTGAATGAATTATGTGCTCTAGAGCAAGCTGTCACAATTGTTTTAACTGTTTCATTTATGGAAAATGCCCATATTTATCAGCCAAAAGTATTTGATATTAAGTACTATTTATATTTGTGCTATTTATTATGTTTATAATTCAGCTGACAAGCCTAGAAATAGCATAGAAATTCAGCTTGATAACAGATTCCTTAAAACTTACACCATAACCTGTGGATTTTTTTCTGGCCAATGACTGTTTATTTATATTTTACTTATTATTTTATTTTATGTATTGATTTAATAATTGTTATTAGGAGAAAGAATAGTAGTAGTATTTATGGTATGATTTTAAGGTAGCAAATGTGTCTTCAAAAAAATTATGTTCAAAAATAAACCTAAATATCAGGTTTATTAATAATCATATTTAATTTATAATATATAACTTAATTATAGTCTGTCAGGTAATACTTCAGTTTAATGTGAATTTAAAATAACTTTTTGCAGTAAATATCTCAAAGCATAAACTGTTTTGATGTTAGTTTGTAACCATAGTGTATCCAATACACTTCCTTCATGTTGCAGACTAGCGAGGCTCCACCGATGTTTCAATAGAGGAAGTGTACTTTGCTCAGCAGGGAGGGGCTTGTGGTTTCCTTAGAAAGTGTGGACTTAATAATTGTTACAGTGCGAAGGCCACGTTCCTTTTAACTCTATGACAATTGCAAATACAATGTAATTACAATAACCAAAAACGTTCTTGAATAACGAACAAAACAGTGGCGCTTTAAAAAAAAAAAAGGCGGTTCACATCAAAGCGGAACAAGAAAGGCGCTCGCTCGGTAAGTTTGCTTCAACTTCACTGTACGCTACGAAAGCATTTGCTTAACAGCATCGTTATTTTGTATGTTCTGGGCATTTAGTTGGCGATTTTACAAAGGTATGTTTGTTACTGCACCTATATGTTTTCTTGAAAGTTAAATTTGTGTGATTATGAGTCCTGGTCACGCCATTAAAAAAAGACATCGTCATACGGAATTACCGTGTAGACAGACGAGCGTCTCGCGCAACATGTTGTTTCGCTTTTGATGTATGCTACTGGCATCCATTTAGAAACACGTACGTATTTACATGTTTATATTACTTTTTTTTAACAATTCAATTGATAAGCTATTAATGTATGTGCATGTATATGTGTATTTAACTTAAAAATGAGTATTTAAATTATTTAAAAGTTTTAATTTTAAATTCACAGGCCTACTGTTGAAAAAGGACGTATTCTATGTTATTAATAAATTTACTGGTAATATTATAAAAGTTGGTGGAATCCCCCTGGCCAGTAAATGCCACCCAAGGTGCCCAACAGGAAATTACTCAGTAATTCCCCTAATATTCTAAATATAATACCTCTGTATACAACCTGTTCAGAGACTAGCTTTTTTTTTAAAACATATATGATATATTGCTTGTTCAGCTGGTTAAACTGAGAAAATCTGTTTACTTCTTCTTACTACGTGCCATTTTACCGCTTGTTTTAAAGCACAGCAGATTGGAATTAATCCTTGAGTTTGAGAAAATGCATGTGCAAGAATGAATTGTTGTGTTTGAAAAATATGAAGTTATTTCAAAGTCACAACCAAAAGAAAATCAGAAAATCTCTAGCACTCTTTCAGTATTTTGTCTACCAGGGTTCCCATCTCTAACCTAGAAATATTAGAGAAAGTCGTGGAAATTAATAACGTCCCCTTTAATTCATGTTTTTATCTTACTAAGTAATTAGTAATATATTGTAAATAATATATTCTAGTCTTATAAAATGAAATCCTCTTCCAAAAGGTCTGGGAACCCTGGAGGAGACAAGGATTGACCCAGTTTTCCTTTTTCTTATTCAGCATCCGTTCTTCCTCAGTCGGTGATACTGAAAAGGCTCCACACAATATTGTCCTTGTTAATCTGTCCTTTAATTTCTCATTTCAGGCTATCAAAAGGCTCATTTTAGACACATTACACAATCATCCTGTCCCCCAGCAACCATGTCCATGGCCCTAAAACAAGTCTTCAACAAGGACAGAACATTCCGGCCCAAGCGCAAGTTTGAGCCTGGAACGCAGCGCTTTGAGCTGCACAAGAAAGCACAGGCGTCCCTAAACGCCGGCCTGGACCTGAAGCAGGCGGTGCAGCTTCCGCATGGCGAAGACCTCAATGACTGGGTGGCTGTTCACGTGGTGGACTTCTTTAACCGTATCAACCTCATCTACGGCACCATCAGCGACTCCTGCACAGACCAGACCTGCCCCATTATGTCCGGCGGTCCAAAGTACGAGTACCGCTGGCAAGATGAGCAAAAGTACAAGAAGCCCACCGCTCTCCCGGCACCCAAATACATGAGCCTGCTAATGGAATGGATTGAGTTCCAGATCAACAGTGAGCATATCTTCCCCACTAATGTTGGTAAGGGCCAAACATTTGGATTTACACCAACATTTCCTTAATTTGTTTTGTTTAGTTTAGTTGTTAATCAAGTTTAAATCCAAAATTCTTTAAATATAGATTTTTTTCTTCTAATCTTCCAACTTTACTTCACTGCAGATAAGACATTAGGTTTGAGTTAATTTGCTTACAATCTTCACAATAAAGGCTCTTTATTGGAATCAATGGTTCATTGATGAACCTTTTAATATCCATGGAACCTATTCATTGCGTAAGATCCTTCTTCAGGTTATTAAAATATTCTTCACATTACTGAAAAATAGTTATTTTGATAAATATTTTCAGAAAGTGGTTCTTCAGTTAAGTCACTACAAACTCCTCTTTTTTTAACCTTATTTTTAAGAGCGTAATAAGAACAGAATTAATTAATATCTCAATGTATTTGATCATTAATGTCATGCTTAAAATAGATCAATTATATTGCTCAGATAGCAAAATATCAAAGGATTATTTCAGTTTTTTTTTCTCATAACCAACTTATAACAGTTGATTTAAAGGATTTTAGTGAACATACAGTTTGAAATCAGTCTTTTATTAGTATGTCAGTTGCTTAATCATTTAAAACCTAGTGTGCTTATGCTTATATTTCTTTAAAATAATCAAATTCTTTTATGCAATGCAATAACTTTCAAACATTCAAAAGTCATCAACAATGTGGCTAAATATCCAAATATAGAAGCTTTTGACGCTGCTGTATTTATTCTCCTTTTAGTTCTCCATAGCTAAACCTCTGTAGATCATCAGAATGAGCTATGCAGACATTTAAAGACACTTTTAGTATAGCGCTGATGTCTCAAAATGGCCATCATATATGTCACCATATAAAAACTAACTTGTTGACTATTTGGAGCAGCGTTTAAGATGATACATAAACTGCAATTCAAGGTACAGGAAGTCAAATATGCAGAAAACATAGGATGATCAAGTGTAGCGTTTGACTTATCAGGCTTTATCTCATTATCCTCAACCTGCCATCTGACATCTGTGGTGCCTTTCAAATTGGGTCATACAATTTACAGTGGGATATAAATAGACCAAGTCTGCTAATGGAACAGATTCTTAGAATGCAACGAGACAGTCGGAGAATCTGCCGTGTATAAGGACATGGTTGTCTGCATACAGGTCAGATCCCAGGGCTCTATTAATAAACGGTGCTGAGGGAATACGATTCTCGCTTTATAATCCATCGTAGCACGTGTCCCAGATGGATGTACCGATGAGAAAGGAGAGCTATAAAGAGTTTCCTCCTATCCAGAGATATGAGCCACTTGTTTCCTCTAATGATATCAGCAGTCATCTCAGTAGCTACAAATACCTTGTTTGATGTCGTTTCATTTGTTAGGACCTGATAAGGGTGTGAAGTCACAGTGACAAATTACTTACCCTCATATACCCACTTGCCCTTTAACCTAGACTACCTTTCTAAAGTTTCTGGTTGTTTTTTTAAATATTGTGAAATATTATCAAAATGAATGTTCTAAATAAATATATTTTGAAATGTTATGTGATAGCAAAGCTGCATTTTCAGCAGCTTTTACTTCAGTAATTTTTACTTAAATAATTAATAGAATTTTTAATGATTCTTTGATAAACGTAAACAAATTTAATGTGCCCTTGCTGAAATTAATAATAAAAAGCTTACTGGCCTACTTTTGTATGCTACCATAAAAAAATTATGTTTTAGTTCTCATTCTTTTGACTGTTTTCACATTGAAACATGTATGTTATTCATTTTTATGTGTTTCTTTTTAGGTACGCCATTCCCTAAGACCTTCATGCAGGTAGCTAAGAAGATCTTGTCTCGTTTGTTCCGTGTCTTCGTCCACGTCTACATCCACCACTTTGACCGTGTGAGCGAGATGGGAGCAGAGGCCCACGTGAACACCTGTTACAAACATTTTTATTACTTTGTTACTGAATTCAGCCTCATAGAACACAAAGAGCTGGAACCTCTGGTAAGCATATGTCTAAAAGATAGCAATAGACAAAAAAGATCATAAGTGCATGTGTCTCTCTTTGTGTGTGTGGTGTTTAAAACAAGTCAGAGTGATTTTCCATAACTTAATGAGAGAAGAAAGCCAGAAACAAAGAGTGACTGATACAGAAACGAGTGAATGATTAGTAGCTAACAAGCTCATTTTTGTAATGGCTTTGCTAATTGGTAGGGCCACACTAGGACAGAATGAGTCAGCGGTTTTGATATTCCAGCCTCTATCGTTTTCTCACAGGCAGTTAATGAGGGTTTGAGCTCCTAATGCAGAAAAACCCTTCGTCTATACACGCAGCAGTTCATTATCTCAGTAGTCACAGTTGAGTTGGTGCCGTGGGATCAGGTGTCACCCGCAGGTCCTGTTACTGACATCAGGAGCTCGTAGCTGTTTGCATAGTGTCTTTCCATCTGTTAAGAATATATATACACAGGAAATTATATAATCTTTGTGTATTTCATATTTTAAAACAACATGTTTAGTTCCATAAGTGAGTAAGAAGCAGTTATAATTTAAGAGGCAGGTTGTCTTTTATTTGAAACAAAGCTTGTGGTAGCTGACTGAACATGCATGATGATGGCGCTAGTTTGTGGTTTTGTGATGGTTTGTGATACTGACACAGTGTTTATTTCTCTTAACAGAAAGAGATGACAGCACGGATGTGCCACTGAAAAACAGAGAGGTCCTTTACATTTCAGACAGATCCGAACCGTGCAGATTTACGATTGAAAACCAGAAGAAACCGAAACCAAACTTTTAAAGACTTTATTTTTATACGCTTTTAAAGTACTGTAATATTCTGTTTAGGGAGAGACATGTACATCTCTCTATATTCTCATGTGTAGGCATATGGAGAGTATTTTTAATAGAAATCAGTATTATCGATTGTTTTTGTTTTTCCAAATTTGTTCTGAATCATTCCTTTTGTTCTGTCCAACTGTTATAATCTTTAACATACAGATTATATTTGACTATTTATGTATGTCGTTGAGATATTAAAACCACTTCCTCTTGTCTGTATGTCATTGGTTCTGTTCCTAGTTACTGGTCGTGTTCTCATCATCACTAATTTTAACTAAAAACTTGATGACGCATAAGCATTTGAAACATCATTCAGTACGTGGTGAAGGTGATTTCACAACCTGGTGTGTCATGTGGATTTTTTTTGCTTATCTGTGTCTTTTATGAAAAATAATCCTGTTTCTCCAGCTTACTGTTTTATTTTCTCATAATGTTCACTGTTAAATTAGGGCTAACAGAAATAATTGCTCTTTTAGCCTGCCGAATTCATAAACGTGAAACCCATTTGTCTCTGTCCACTAGGTGGCGATAAAAGCACACAGACCTGGATGATGAAATATTGCATTACCTCAAGCTAATTTTATAAAACTAGGTCCACGGTTTGGTTATGCAATGGGTTTTTTGTTTTTTTTTTGGACAAGGCTCTTTTATAACTGTTTTTTCTTTAGCGTTTAAACTACGACTAATCAGCCAATGCGTAATGAGTTTATAGTGATGTCTGCTCTGTTGCCTACCAGCCTACATGCTGAATAAGTGCTGAGTTTCACGTTTAGAATAAATATTAAATCAGCCCCGATTTGTCTGGATGATGAAGTCGTTAACTGTTACTCGAGCTCCACCCTTGACTTCAACATCACCTCTATGTCGCAATCTTCAGTCTGCCCGCAATTCCAGATTTTTCCAGTAGTCTCTGCATGATAATGAGAGGGCGTGTTTTAGTGTCATGCAACACTGACGTTGAACGTTGCAACAAGGTCATGGTATATGCTCGTTAAAAGCCCATTTCCAAAGCGAAGTTAAGATCTTACGGATTCAAGCCAAAGCTTTGTCGGCAAAAGGGTTTACACTTTATGTAAACTATGCACTTTAAGTGTTTTGATGCACAAATGTAATCTACTCAAAATGAAGCTGCCTCAAAACTGAAAGCTATTGTTCTGAGAACGCTATTTATATTGAAAGCTACAAACTTGCACCGTTTAAACTACTTAATTTTTTAACCTATTTATTTTTATGAAGTATCAAAGATCATCTTCAGCCATATACCATACCATTTACCATAGGCTACATTCATTAATGTCCATAAAGGAATCAATTCGCGAGTGTGACTGACTGATTCAAAGAACCGACTCGAAAAAGTGATTCATTTTTTAGTAAGCATTGCTCTGTCAAATATAAGAATACATGAAAAAAAGCTGCACAAAAAGTTTAAACACAATGCTACCAACACCTAATACAAACTAACAACTTCGCTACTTTGGCATATGTGCACATGTTGCATATGCAAATACATACACACAGTGCGTTAATCTGTAAATACAGTTATTGGACAGGGTTATAAATGTCACAGTTAAGTAGTGAGTTGCATCAGATTAACCACAATGCTGCTGCTGCTGCCCCGCTAGAATTCCTGCAGCACTGATCCGCACCATAACAGACGTTTTCTTTCGCTTTCAGCAACAAAACAAAAGGCCTGGCCGTGTGTTACGTGTAATTATCTGGATCTGCAAGAACCGCAATAACGATACTGTTGTGTTCTCTCGGAATGTACCAGAACTGGAATGAAGCGGAAACTGCACGTCAGTGGGCGGGGCTTTGACCTCATGCTCCTCGAGAGGAGGATACGTGCAGAACGAGATGAAAACACAGGAGCGCGCGCGCTGTGATCAAGCACTGGTACCTTCAAGCTGATTCAATGCGACTAAATGTTGCACAATGTTGTATATCTTGGGTTTCGAGTATGCTTTTATACTGGACTACTGTAACACTGGGACTCTAAAAGTAAAATAAATGTCTGGACAAACCCATAGGCTACAGCCTTATTTAATATTATTTTAGGGAAAAACGAACAAACGAGTTTTAGATAGAAACATCCTCAGATAAGTTATAGGCTACATAATATGTATACATATCTAAGGACATTTAATACATATCTAGTTATATGTCTTATCTATAGACAGTCTGTAGGCTATTTAAATATAATTAACATGCCTTATCTAAAAAATAGTTCAGTGTGATCCTGTACTCCTGTAAAAAATTACCCGCGTATTTACGTCACTGTTTTGTTCTTTTTTTAAACTTAGACTATTCTCACTCTCTCAAGCATGCAAATATTTTCTAATTTTCTGATTTCTAATTTTTTTTAGGAGATTTCTAGGAGAAAATGAAAAAGAGCACACTTGCGCAATAGGGGCCCAGGACACGTTGCTTACTCAGAAAAAAATATTTTGGGGCTGGTCAAAATTTTTTATTTAAGAGGAAAGAGGAAGTGCATGCTTTCCTCCACAGTTATGGTTTTACAACTAAGCTTTCAAATGTATTACTTTCATTTATTATTTTCCTTAATTAGCCAAACCTTGGCTAATTATGCTTGCCTTATTTCGGTGCACCCATACTGTAATACCATGTAATCCACACGCTCAGGTTAAGCAGGTAGTGTCCATTTAATCACATTCAGGTGTATTCTGCTGCCAGTGTCTGATGTTTCTAATGACAGTCATCTAATAAGCAGTTCATACTTTCCTGCCACATTGATTTTGATTCCGAGAAACATTTAGGTGCTACAGCGGAAATGTAAATAAATCTTTATCATGTGTGTAGCTGACTCCTTGGAAAACCTACACACCCTTGATGTAACAGAAGAGGACGACAGAATGCCCAAAGAGATCGGTCCAAGCACACACACTCGTCTGTCTTCCTCTCGCTCTCAAACACACACACACTCACTTTCACACTCCACTGTCATCATACAAACACCTCACTTTCTCCACTTTCCTCACTTTTCCTCCCCGACAAAAATGTCACATATGTTCTTGCACTGTACATTTGTATGCAGATTAGTTCTTTCATACGGAACAAACAGACATTAGTCTTTCTAACACACCCACAGAACCTCACCAATCGGATCCCACCCTCTTTGAGATGTACATGTGTGTGCTGCTGTTATTGACTCTGTTATGCATTCCTACCCAATGGAGAGTAAGAATACCATTTGGACCCTTTTGCGAAGGCCCCACTCTGTTAACCTGGAGTACCCTCTGCCCCTCCTCTATCACGTGGCTTGTTTTCAACATAACTTGGCATTTCATCATGTGCTTCTTTCCTCCAGAGCCTCACTCTGAACTTTGCGTAATCTTTGGGGCTGTTTTCATGGCTGAATATATAGGCCAAAACACACTGAGAGGCCAACCAGAGACATAGATAGGGGGGCGGGGGAAGTCACAAGATGTCCCTGGGATACAAATGGCTCTTAAGTGGTGTTGACTTATTTGACCACCTGAGAAAATAAAGTTTGAGCCACTGAAAAACATAATATATTACTATTGACACAAGCTTGTGAGTTTAGGATAATAAAGTGTTCTTGTGACAGTGTACACTGTTTGGATTCTGAAATGATTGAGGTATCAGAACTGCCATGTCTGGGGCTCATATCTCAGTCATTTCACTTGGCTCATTCAAGGGATCGAAATCATCATAGCTTTCATTAACACCAGTGTGAGGATATACTCCTGACTGTCTATCGCCAACTCAGCATGTCTGTAAAACGTCCCGGTGTCACGATCATGTGCATGCCTGTGAATTCTAACATTCCCATCCATCCTGTTAAGGGAAAGGAATGTTGAAGTACAGTTCAGCTGAGACAGTTGTATTTTATAGAGTAACAAATGTTGTTTTCTAGTGGTGGATAATGCAGATGCATTGTTCCTAAATAATCTATAAGAAAATATTGCTCTTCATGAAAGGGTTTCCCAAACTGTTGGTGAAAAGCTAACAACTGAATCATAAAATGTAAAATTTAAATAAATAATTGTAATATGTAATATAGCCTATGTATGTGTGGGTGTGTGGGTGTGTATAGCCTATATATCTGCATGACATGTGACCAAACAGCAAATCAGAAAAACTCTGAACATGTAAATTGTGTTATGTTATTGAAATATTAACTTTGAATCTCCGGGAGTACTTTAAGTAAAAAAAAACGTAATAAATTATTATGAAATTATTATGAAAGTTTGCCTGTGTAATTGTAATATGAATAAGAAACACACGGGCTTCATGTTTAATTTAATCTGTTACTGTCGTTACTTAGTAATTATTTGTTAACTTTGCTATCTTCTTTTGAGTGTTAATTGTTTTTAAATAAATACTACACTAAAAAAAAAATAAAAAATCTAATCACTCATTTGGAATGAAATTTCACTTCATCATTAGCTATTGCTTTGATGTTTCCTGGGAAAACCAGTTCTTACCAGCTGTTTAAAAACTCACGCTTAGTCATTTGGGGTTTTTGACAGTAATTTGTCTGTTTCCGAATATTGCATCAGGCAGAATGAATGCTAGTTCTACTAGTTATACACTCCACGTACGATCTGGATTAAAGACATTTAAGTCCTCATCATACTTTTGAGTGGATTGTTATTAGTACCAGTATAGGTTTACAGGGTTTTTAAACTTTAGAGATAAAAAAGGAATAGGCTAAAGCGCTGCAGCGCTTCTATTCACAACAGGCTTTAATCATAACATTCGTCACCAGCCCACGTGACTCTCTCTCTCTCTCTCTCTCTCTCTCTCTTTCTCTCTCTCGCGGGCGCGCGCTCGGTGAGGAGTGTGTGTGGTACATGTTTACAGAGACGAGGGGGCTGGTCTAACTGAAAGGAGGTGGGTAGAAAGGGGCGTGAGATTATAAAACGGAGGATCGCCGTATGTCTTTTTGTACCTTCCACACATTTAGTCCCTACCGCCCACGGCCACCATCTGCTGCTCCCGAAGCAGAGGCTCATACAACGGCGTCAAGCCTGGAGCTTTAAAGACAACAACGGGGTAAGGACGAGCTTTACATTCAGCTGATAGATCGGGCTTGACAGACGAGCAGACTGAACAAAAACTCCATGGCTTTGATTTTAAAGGATGCGGCGCAACGGTTGGATTTGGTTCGTTGTTGGCAGATCTCTGGAAACGTCTAGAAGTTTCTTTTAGGTCGGTTCATATAGTGCTGCCATATGTCTTTCGGAGGTTTGTGCTTCTTCACGCTGATTAAGATGCTGGTGAATTCACTGCAGCGGCTGCGTTGTATGTTGTTTTTGAGTCATTCATTGTTTTCATTCAGTGTGATTCGTTGAACATCACGAGTGCTTGTGATTGACTTGTTAGTCGCCTGAAGAAAAGAACGTGTGTCGTTTAGTGGATAACGGACGGAAATAGCGAGATTTTTCTCCTGGAGTTATTCTTGGCACAAGTCTCCGGGGCATGTAAATACATGTCCCTGCTTGTGACGTGACTTGCGTTTACTGCGCCTGTAGTCTTAATTTATCTGTTTGAGGTGACTATTTAAAGGGCTAGTTCACCCCAAAATTGAGAATTGTGACATTTTATCTTAAACTCATGTCGTTACAAACCTCTCTAACCTTACTTGTGTGGACACACATTGGGGACATTTTGGAAGAAAGTCTTTGTATTCATTGCTTGCCAGAGAATGGTGACTGAAAATGTAAAGCTTCTAAAATAACTCAAATCAGCGTAAAAGTAGCACACACGAATCATCTTTTATTTTGATAGCCATTGAGTAAAAACAGACCGAAATAAACGTATGCGCATGAGAAGAATTATGAATCATTTGTATCGATTCTGTTGATCATGTTTATAAGGCCGTTCTGGGCTGCGCTAAATGATTCGTTCATAAATAGGACTGATCCGGTTCTCGAGTTCAACTCGTTGACTTAAACATTCTGTTGTAGATGTTGGCTCACTGAAGGTGCACAAATTACTTTTGGTCTATCTTCACACAAAGCTAAAGCAAAGTACATTTTGTAATATATGCATGAGTCGTTTGGGTAGCTTTTAAAGCGATACTGTATCTTTTTGCATCTTCATAATGATCATTCATACTGACAGAAACTGGTTGTAAGAATTAAATGTTATGGTGCTTGATGTGTAATTTAAATACAGGATTTACAATGAAGCTAAACTATTATTTCCCCCTCAGGTACCCCGTTTAAAGCACCACGGTTCCTAAGACATTGGATTAGCTGAGTGAACTTTATCACTAAAGCTAAGACCACCGTTGTTGTTGTTGCCACCATCCACCAGTCCCACAAATCAGAACAAAATGGTGCAGAACAAGATCACCGAAGTTACCGGATTCCATCGCTCTTTTAAGGTGAGAGTGTGATCTCACTCGTCTCTACTGCTGTTGCATGAATAAATATTTAATTGTTTTGGCATCAGGCGATGGATCACATCACATAATAGGCACAAATGTTTTCATTTATTTATACTTGGACGAGTTAAGAGATCAGGCTTACTCCATTTCATAGGGTATCAGAGATCTTAGGACACTGATTAAACATTAAAGCGAATACCAAGAGGCTCTTAATTGTTCATTAGAAGCCTAGTAATAAGTATAAGCAGGGCTTTTAAAAAATGTAAACTGGTGAAGTCTTGAATAGGCTATATATAATGTTGTTTTTTTATTCTCCAGGGCCAAAATCCCTTCGAATCTGAGGAATTTTCCAAAACAGGATCCCATCTCCTTGAATCTGCCTTCAATTTTGATTGTTCCGCCCGACTTGGTAAGTTGTTCTTGATGTTGTTGTGTTTTTTTTTTAATCTAACTGTTATGGAAGAACTGAATTCTCTGCCTGTGATTCGTGGCCTTACACCACTGTTTACATACTTCACCTTTAAAGATAAGGGATGAATGCCATCTGCGCTATGTGTGTGTATTTATTTGACAAATGTAAATATAAATATAATGTGTATTTATATTCACAGACATGCCATCCAGCCAGCCCATCGACATCCCGGATGCCAAAAAGAGAAACAAGAAGAAAAAGAGATGCCGGGCAACAGACAGCTTCTCAGGGCGATTTGAGGGTAAGTGCATCTCAGATGGGGCGACATCATCTATTTTTGCACGGCTAAGGTGTTAAAATTTCACCAGGGGAATTATTCAAGTATACTTTTAGAATTTGACAGGTCCAAACAGGTTCATTAGTGTACAAATAAACGCTTTTGTTTTGATTTCAGATGTCTATAAACTGCAAGATGAGGTGCTGGGAGAAGGGGCCTATGCCAGAGTCCAGACCTGCATCAACCAAATCACCCACAAAGAATATGCTGTGAAGGTAAGTTTACGTGTGTTAAATTTTCACTAAGCTAAGCTGCGACAATGCGGTGTAACTTAAAATAGCAGTTGCAATCTGTAAACAGATATTCCATGTGAAGCATCCGTGCAGATATGGCATTCAGGTGCTATTGTTAGAAAGGACTTTCCCTTTGAAGCCATCTCTTGGAAATTGAATCAAATGGGTTATGGGAATGACATTTCTGTATTTGGCGAGCAGACGCGACTGTAGTTGTTATGTGCTGACTGGCACTGTTGCATATGATTGGTGAGGGCATGCTAGATTCCTGCAGGCTGTGGATGGTGAGGTCATGCTCAGGCCATGCTCACTGCACACTTATTACACTTATTACAGCATTCATTATGTAACATGTTTTTTAAAAATCTGTAAATAGTATTTACTGTTTGCACTTGCCAGTGTAGCCATTTTCTCTTAGCCGAGTGATGTTGGTGTTCACAGACACGGATGTTTGAATACACAGTCCCTCTGTTGTGCTACTGTAGTTTTAGTTACAGAGCAGGCTTAGCGGAAAGACTTTGTTTTTGTTAGACCGGATGAAAGGCCAACCAATCAGAGACTGGAACGGTCACATGCTCTTAACATTCGTCATTCTAATTGGCTGGTAGATTGTACCGAGGTGTGAACATAATGTACTGGCAAGTCTGCCGAAACATAAACCTCAAAAGAAGGGGGGCTAGGGTGGAGTTCAATCCTTGAAGTGTTTACCTACTTTTTTTTTTGCACATTGCGGTATGTAGAACAAAAGCATATTAGGAAATGTACATTGTGTGCTAGAAAGGTTTCGTTTACACTTACTGATTTGAGGAAGTTCAAGTGTTGTGACATTTTGCGTGTTTTGTTTCTTACAGTATAGCTCAACATTTTTATCACACTTTTAAAATTGCCTTTCTACTTCTAAATTTACATTTTTGCATTTAGCAGATGCTTTTTCAAAAAAAGTAAATACTGTTATTATTTTTATCATTTTTTTATATATGAAGTGGTGGTATAAGCCATAAGACTATACAGTGATTTAGGGATGTGTTTCAATCCCTGGAGGGGTGGATCATTACAAGCATTAGGCCAGTTTATGCTGGGATGGGTTTCAGACAACTCTCACCAGATGTCCTGCCATCCCCCTCCTGCTCTTTGCGTGGTTTGTGTCAGGGGGAGAGAGCTTTGGCGTCCCTGTCTGAACAAAAGGAAAGGCTAAATGAAAACAACCTCAGCTGGGCCTGGGTAGTGTTTACAAGCGTGGTTTGATTTACAGACGGCGGTCAAGACTCTATAGGGCTCCTTCTAAAGCTAACATGAAGATTTACAGGCACTCTCACTTGCATCGTATAGCATACATTGTATTTGCCAACATATTGTAAAAGCTTTTCTGTGCAGCAAATAACATGTTTAGACTTCAGCAACTAGGTGAAATCTGTCACCACATCCCTCGGGTTGCCTCCAGCATTTATAATACCCTGTAATTTTTTTTGCCGCTTTTGAGTGGATTGATTGCTGACTCAGCCGTGTGGCATGGTTTTTGGGAATGCGCTGGCCCGCAGGCCTCATTCTTAACCCTGATACGCATTGTGTGCTTGTCTGCATGCTCTCAATAGCGCTGCTAATCCAGGGAGCTGGAAAAGCCGCACAGAGTCAGGAAAACAGTCCGAGGCCTCACATGGGGGAGGATGTGATTCAATGTCAACAGTAACTTTTGCTTGCGCATTTGGTTGTTGTACTCGGGGATTAAGTGAATGGTGTGGGCCCCTCACTGCCACTTTTTAAAAACTTTTTAATGTAGTTTTTACTCGGCTTGATGAAACATACAACATTAATTTTTCTCAGAAACAAAAAAGTTGTACAGTGAAAGTGGAGGTGAAATAAACATTAAACATTTCACTTTGCACATCAATTTAACACTTGATAGTTCACGTTTTTGGTGAACTATTACTTTTAAAGTGGTTTAATTTGTAATCTGATGGTATTTTAAGATTAAGGGGTGGTTGTCACCTTAGGATGTTGTTTCTCATTTGGCTTTGATCCTAACCTGCCATTTTTTTCACCTTGTAGATAATTGAGAAAAGGCCAGGGCACAGCAGGAGTCGTGTTTTCAGAGAGGTGGAAATGCTGTACCAGTGTCAGGGGCACAGGTAATCTATTCTTTCACAATAATGAAAAATGTGTTGTGCATTTTAATGCAACAGTGTGGTTTAACTCAGTGTTGTCTTTTTTAAATCCAACAGAAATATTCTGGAGCTGGTGGAGTTCTTTGAAGAGGAGGACAAGTTTTATCTAGTGTTTGAGAAGCTGAGAGGAGGTGCGTGTGTTTTCTGTAGTGTTATGTTACTCTTAAAACACTACCAAGTGTCCCCGAGGCCTAAAGACGAGCCATGAGTAATTAAATTGAGACCCCCTCCATTGGAGTCTGAAGATCGCATGCCCTGGTGTTAATGTGTAACAATGTGTTTTTGTTTTTTTTGGGGTTTTTTTAAGGCTCTGTCTTGGCCCATATTCACAAGAGGAGATACTTCAGCGAGCAGGAAGCCAGCATTGTGGTGCAGGACATTGCGAGTGCACTGGATTTCCTTCATAATAAAGGTACGAGAACACAAACTGGGAGGAGTGCTTTAGGCCTGGAAAGGGAGATAAGGGGGGGGGGGGGCTTTCTCTGGAGATGGTTGAGGAAGGGGAGGTTATGGGGGTTGTTGGAAATTGTATCGAGTTGATCATATTTCATCGTCTAGCTTGAGAGATACGCAATGGATTTCTAGGTGAAGTAGTGAGCTGACGTTTTATTCCTGTCAGCACTGTTGGGTGAAGGGGATGCTAAGCTAATTTTAGTACCACTTAGCAACAAGCTGTTTTGGAAACATTTGCCTATCTTTGCCCCCGTCGACAATCCTCACTTAGCCTGAATACCACACAACTAACGCATGACTTGTGTTTGCGCTTTTGCAGGAATGGCACACAGAGACCTGAAGCCTGAAAACATCTTGTGTGAACACGAGGACAGGGTGAGTCTTTTTACGACAGCATGTTTGCCTAGTCAGAGACTCAGACTATACTTTGCATTTGTGGTAAAAGTTTAATCGGATGATTTGAGGTTTTCAAGCAGACTGTAAACACTCAGTCATGCTCAGCAGTTGTGGAGATGGAGTCATTTCTGAGCAAAGGTTTTTCATCTGATTTCCTGTTGATGTGTTGCTTGCAGATTTCGCCTGTGAAGATATGCGATTTTGATCTTGGCAGTGGAATTAAACTTAACAGTGACAGTTCACCCATCTCCACTCCAGAGCTCCTCACTCCAGTAAGTTTCTTTGTGACCCTAAACCAAGTATTGCATTTGAATGAGAAACAAACATGAATAGCTGTTAACGCCCGTCTCCCTGTTGTTTTGTAGTGTATGGATAAGATATACACATTGTCAATGTCGTTTCTTATCTGCTTTAATTCGATTGGTCGATGTTGAGTGGTGTCAGTAGGGTAACTCATTCTGATTGGCTGATTTAATCATTTTAAAGACCGTGATGAAGCAATGGTTTTATATCACCAAATTAAAGAAGCCAAACTCTGTTTTGAGATAATGGAGCAGCATTATTGAGTCCATTCTTAATTTATCTTCATCGATTTAAACTTGATTGATCGATTTTAGGCTTGCGGTCTTTATATTAAAACCAGTTTTTGTTTCTTTCAAAATATTTGTAATGGGCTTAATTATTCTAAGCTCTTGAGTCTAGTGTGTGTGTGTGTAAACACAGATCTTCAGCTTCATGGATTTGAATAAATGGGGCAAGACAGGCTAGAACAGGTGATATGGCAGGGTAGACAGTGAGAAATCCTCAGCATGGGGCTTTCAGGGTAACCCGAGTTGGATCCAACAGCTTGTTGAAAAGACTATTTGTGGACTGAATGGTTAAAGGGTGAAAGATTCTAGTGTATCTAGTCAGTAAACAATGTGGGGTTTGTCTTTATGCTCTGTGCTTGCTAATGGACAAATAGTTTTGTGTGATTCTGCCATAGGGGAGAGTTTTGAATGCATTGCATGTATTTAAAGTGATATAAAATTCTGTCATTTTGTCAAACCTGTAGGATGTTCTTCTGCATAACACAAAATCTATCAATGTTCATTGTCTTCATATAATGCAAGTCCATGAGACCCAGTGTTGTTTTTAAGTTACAAAATATCTTTTGTGTAAACAAAAAGCAGTCATACAGGTTTTGAACAACATGAAATTTAACATTTTTGGGGGTTAACTATCCCTTTAACAATTCAGTCCTAATTGCGCACTTAAAAAGACCTTGAAGCTTCTAGATAAAGATTTGTTAGAATGTTTTGTTCTTGGCTACATTTTTTTCTTCCAAGAAGCATGCACCCATCCAGGAAAGGATGGAATGTTGACCAGAAAGTTCTTTGTGCTTTTTAAACTTTGAGCCAGTATTTATATAGTTCCAATTTCTCAATTCGTGTACTTGTGGAAAGCATGAGAATTCAACCCAAACAAACATTTTGGGCCTTTGTGCTTCAATTTCCTGCTGTACCTTCTCCCTTAAGCACAGTTTAGACTCCATTCCTCATTTGTTTTTGTCTCTGTGGATTTCCTCAAGCCTGTCTGGGCATTAGTCTTTCAGTCAGTGTTACCACCCCACACCTAGCAACTGTTCTGTGATTGGCTTGGTGAGAGGGAGGATGAAAGTGGGAGGAGCATCTAGTGCACTCTGGTCATGCACTCAACATGTTTTTCTTGGGCAGGATCCAAGGATCTTATCAGGTTTTTTTTTTTTTTTTTTTTTTTTTGTCTCTTCACTGCAAGCTTGATGTTAACTCTTTGTTTGTCACTAGATTGCTTTGCCGCTTATAAGATTTCCCTTTTTGTTTAATTCCTCTCGTTTTACTCCTTTGTGGGCTTGTACCATAAATGCTTCAAGAAAGTCATGATTTCTGAGAAGTGCGTGTACTTCCTGAACTGTGTAGAAAATTGCTTTCTCTTGAATGTTTTGCTCCACACATACTCTATACTTTGTGTTAACCTATAACCACAAGGGAAATTCGTACATGTATAGATGGCTCGCTTGCTCAGCTGATGCATACCTTACTGCCAACCACAAAAACACATGAACCAACTGTGCGACTGCTCAAGCCAGTTTGTCCTTCCTTGGAAAGTCCCATATATAATCTGCACGTGTTAGTTGCAAGTGACTGATGCAATGCTATGCTAGTCTTACAGCTGAAGTTTGTCTCGAAAGTGAAAATCTGCTGCACAGTTATCATTTGAGACCCCCCCCCCACACCTTCTTATCGCAAAGACACAGAGATGGGCTCACAAGCAAGCCAGAGAAATATACTTAGATTTTATAAAACTTCTGCAAAACATATGCCCTAATTACAGGTTGCTCTGTTTCCCTGGTTCCTACACATTGGATACAGTTGGGTACACAACTGACTAGTTACATACTGTAGCAATGTATATGTAGCTCTGGATTGGTCGTTTCTTCTGAAAGTCTTTTGTTCAGGAGTGGGGGGTGGTTGTGAAGTGTTCACTTGAATGTGAGGGTGTTGAGAGGCGGTGAGCAAAAACAGCCGTGTCGATGGGGGTTGGGTGCAACAGTGGAAGCTTTTGTCTGCGCTCGGATTCCTGCACTGCGAAATAGCATTACATAAGTGCAAGGAGGCGGAGCAACATCGGCAGCTGGGTTGAGGATAACAAAAGAGACTAGCAGAGCAGACCGACCGCTTCCTTTTAACCTCAGAGACACAAACCAAAACATGATGCACTTGAACACCTGCGAAAACATATGGAGGGGAGGGTTGGTTATACCCATATTTGGAGCGTTTGCGCATTATTGGTTTATACCCACTTTTGAACTTCAACCTTGTGTGATAACACATTTATGAGTGTAAGTTATTGTAAGTTGTTTATATGGCAAAGGGTTCAGATATTGGCCTTAATGTGTTAGAACTGAAGAATAGGAATTCAGGGAAGTTCTGGGATTTGTGATCTCTTGGAAAAAAACGCTAAAGCAAGTTATTTTGTAACGCTGACCTCAGTCTGGATTGCATAATTATAGGGCTTATACAGCAAGATGGCCCAGCCCATTGAGAAAAACTAAAACCCAGATCTTTCCAGAAAGGTCTTTGTCCTGCTGAATTACTGAACCGTTACTTCAGAGAGGCTTTATCCTTTTACATCAAAGATGTGTGGATCTGTGAGCTGATGTTGCTGCAAACTCAGTGTCTGTTGTTGTTATGTAATAAAGCATGGTATGTGGGTTTTTTTGGGACGCCCAATCCCTTCTTATTTTTTCTTTTTTTCCTGTCCCAATGCATGACCTAGTTATAGGCAGAGGCGGTCGGAGCCCGAACCGACAAAGCAGTCTGCGCTTGCATGACTCACTACCCCCGCCTCCGTCTGTGACATAACAATTGTTATGTGGTTACTTCATTTAAGGTGCTGTATGCCACCATCGCATTTTCCAGCTGGACTGCGGCACAAATGCGCTTCATGAGCAAGAACCGGGGGTGAATACTTAAGCATTCAACTAGTTAATCTGTCGTCAACCCCCGCTCCAGCTTGGCGCAGTCTGCTGTTTACCATGTGATTCTCACGCTGTTGGTCTCAGATGTGCTTAGGGGTCTCACAGAACACATGACATTTGTCAGCTGAATGCAAAATCATGAACAAGGGCGTCTACAGTGAGGGGTGGTGGGGAAGAAGACTGTAGAAACTGAAATGCAGCTGTACATAACCAACACATGCACTTTTTGTTTGTATTTTTTTATTTTATTTTGCACAGCCAATGAGACTGCCACTTCAGTGACTGAAACGACCCAGGTGCCAGTTGATTACTTTCCTCTCACCTCTTCTTTCTCTTTTTCTTATTCTCACCTTAGTGTGGATCTGCTGAATACATGGCGCCGGAAGTTGTAGAAGCCTTCAACGAGGAGGCCACCATCTACGATAAGCGCTGTGATCTTTGGAGCCTGGGCGTCATCCTTTACATCATGCTGAGTGGCTACCCTCCCTTCGTGGGCCGCTGTGGAAGCGACTGTGGATGGGAGAACGGAGAACCTTGTCAAGCATGTCAGGTAAATCACACACCCTGTTGCACTGTTATAAACCTACGTTAAAAGTATCATATTCATATGCTGCTCAATGAATGAAACTTATCTCTTGTTTCTTTTCATTTTTTTTTTTTTGGGGGGGGGTTTGTTTTGTTTTGTCTCTAGAACACCTTGTTTGAAAGCATCCAGGAGGGCAAGTATGAGTTTCCAGAGAAAGAGTGGGCTCATATTTCCTCCAGCGCCAAAGACCTCATTTCCAAACTGCTTGTGCGGGACGCTAAGAAACGTCTCAGTGCTGCTCAGGTTCTCCAGCACCCCTGGGTACAAGGGGTAAGGATCTGAATGTTTCAACCAAGTGTTATTTTTAGTAACTGTAGACCGCATCTTCATGATTTTTTTTTAAACTGTTTTTTTTTTTTTTCTTTCTCCAGGGTGCCTTTGACTGTCTCCCTTCCTCTATCCTGCTACAAAGGTAAGTTAAGTTTGTGCCAGTGTTTCTGCTATTACATGCAGCTTGTAGCTAAATCATCAAGCTAACCTTGTCCTTTTCTTCCTTGCTCACAGAAATAGCAGCACTAAGGACCTGACGTTCTTTGCGGGCAAGGCTGTTGCCATGAACCGGCAACTAGCTGAGCAAGACGACCTAGAAGAACAGCAGCTGCAGGACTCCCCTCAGGTCGTTACAGCCGGTGCCACGTCCATGCGTCTCTCCCCTCCCTCCAACTCCAAACTGGCTAAGCGCAGACAGAGGAGTAGCCTGCTGAAAGGAGCGCCCGTGTCTGCCTCCGAGCTCAGGCAGCTCCTGGCACCGCTGGTCATTGTGGGAGACTGTGCTTGATCGGTTGAGCTGGGCTCCCCGTGAACATTTTTCCAATTTCAAATGAACAAAGCATCTGCTACCTTTTGTGCAAATCCCTCTCCGTTTCTTTTGCCCACTTGAATGGGACCCAGTCCTTTCCTAGACAATGGTTCAGTTTGTGCCTGTTGCGAATCCAGTTTGCTTCTTCAGGCACTGGCGCAAAAGCTCCTACAGCACTTTGATCAGCTCTCGACAGCATGGGAATTACATTGAGAGCTCAAGGCAAATAAACTGGACTCTGTTTAGGACTGAGATTGGGTTACACAAGCCATTCGGAAATTTGTCTAAAGGTAGAGCCCTAAAATACCAGCTCAGACACCAAAGGTCTAATACCTCCCACCCCCTTCCCGAACCTCTTTTTGTGCTGCTTCCATGTTACAACTGGATCCACTGAATTTTCTCTGTGAGAGATACAACTGCGTTTGTTTTTCAGGAACGTTCTTCCTGTATGTGTGTATGTGCATACACCCCCCTCCCCTTCAGCAGATACTGAAGATACTGGTATGTGCTTATGCAACCCTGATGAAGGCTATTATGACTTGCATTACTTTAGCAGAGATCTTGTATAAGTGGAGCGAAGCTCTGATAATAGTGCCTCACCTAATTTAATGCATCGCTGTCCTTCGCCCACAGCCTTTTAATTGCGTCTAGAAAACCCCCTGAACATTAAGAGTAGCTAGTTTTTTTTTTTCTCTGTGATTTCAAGCACTTCCAGAGTGTGTTCTTCTAGCTAGTCTATCCCAACAGTCTGCTTTCGAGACATGGGTTCCCCTAGTTGAGGAACTGGTAAATGCATTTGATTTAGGGTGCATGTGAGGTTTTCGCAAGACTCCAATTGAAATCACAGCATCACATGCATCCAAACTGATGTCTAGGAAACTATAACCGTTTCCTGTAAATTTCACCCAAATCTTATCAATAACCGATAAGAGTAAGGATAAACATTTCCAAGCATAACTGGGATTGAGTGCACGTTGGGAAGCGACCAGGTGGTTGCACAAGCACAAGTCTGCCAATGTGACACATGAATGACGATGGTCGGTATCAGAGAGTACCCCACTTTAAGGGGGAAGATTATGGTACAGAAATATCAAACTATCAGATTGCGGATGCCACCAAAAAGCAAACTATATAAATATTAGGAGGGGAGGGAGAGATTATTTTCAAGTAACATAAAACTAAAAAAACACACAAAAAAAATCGAAAAAAGCATTCCAGCAAAAGTATTAAAAAAAAATCTAAACAAAAAAAAAAAGTCTTCCATGAAAATGTAGCTGTATGAGTGAAATGGTCTAAGAAAGTTTACTTTTTTTTTTTTTTTTTATATATATATATATATATATATATATATATATATATATATACACACATATGTTAATGGTTGACTCCAATACAGAGTGTGCCACACTGATGTTTCAAACTTTGTTGAGCTTTGTTTAACTTTTTATTGAAAGAATATTATTTTCTATCTTATTTTTATGCAGGTGCTGTTCAGGTGGAACGTTTTCCTTTTTTTATAGTTTTGTTACTTTATTAATGTTGATTTTCAATGCTGTAAAGAGCGAGAAGAGTGTATTTGAATGTGACTGGAGTTAGGGGGAGAAAGGAAGGATTAAAACGAAGGAAGGAGAAAAGACAGGGAGTCATATAATCTGTACAGATCTGATGTTTTACTGTTTTCTTTTTCTTTTTTTCTTTTTTTGGAAATGACTTTAGGGTTGTTTAAACTCCCCTTTTCTCTTAGAAACCATTGGTGGCTTGATCGTTTTAGTAAGACGCAACAATTTTTGCCAAAGTGCGCTCGTTTCTAGAAATCGATTGCACTGTGGTGTCTGGTGGTGCTGATCGTGAATCAGCTTTAGCCTTTCCCATGCCAACTCCTTAGACACCGCATACTTGGTTGAGCTGAGCACAGACCATCATTCCCTCTCCGAGGTGCAGAAAGCATTTGAGTCCAGACGTCTGGATTCAGATGAAGTCTTTATAAATTCTGCAAGCGTTAGTGTCACCAATGGGAGTTCAAATCACCCAAGCATATGATCCTGTTGAATGTTTTCAGAGTGTCGCCCCGTTCTGTCGTGTTGCTCTGAGATGCTTTGAGAAACCTAATGGCAGTCCTTGGTTTTGAAGGGCCCATTATGCTGATTATTATGACACTGATTGTAACCTTTATTGATTTTTGTCTTTCTTTCTTCAAGAATCTTTTTACAGATGCATCTTTGTGGGTTTTTTATGTCTTATAGTAAGACTTGAATTGTATGTGCAGCGGTTTCCTCATGTTTTGTTCAGGAAACTTCTTTTGCTATGATGTACAAATGGCAAACAAAAATTTTCATAAGCTGAGATTTAAAGCAATCTTTGGTCTGGAAAGTACCATTTCCGACACTTCTGTTCAGTATTTTATCCTTCTCCATGGCTTTGGTATATTGCAGATATCCCAAGTGTTTGGGTTTGTATTTTCTGAAGAGCCTGTGGCGCTTGGCTGGTCCTCCTAAAGCCTGTGTGCCTCTGACAAACCATTCACCACTCTTTTACCCATAATATAGTTATGGGATGCCTTGTATTAACAGATCTGACATGGATTCTCAAATATTTTTGGGGTGGATGTAGAAAGTTCTCATTCAATGTTCCTGTTTTAAACAGCCCAATATTAGCCATTACAAACAAGTATCTTAATATGAAGTTCCTTTTTGTTTTCTTTTTCCCCAACCCAAAGATTATTGGGATAAAAGTATTCAGGTGCACAATTGTTGGGTTTTTATTATTTTTATTTTTACAAATCTAATGTTACCCTCTAGTCTGAAGGCTATTGTTTTTGGGGTGTTGTCAGAAACTCCTATTAAGAGCACTGTTTGTCCATTTCCAAATTCCAAACTTTGTCCAAAATAATAATTGGGGAAAATCTGAAATGGGGTCTCATTTGGGGCAACAGGTATTGATTTAAAAAGCACTTTACTGTACCATGTGGTTGACTGCAGTTCACTCGAAGCTACATTTATGACTGTTGTGACAGAATTTTGTATTGTTTTGTACAAAACAAACCAACAAAAATGCAATAAAATGCTTTAAACAATGTCATTGTTTTGTCTTGTGTCTGTAAAGCCGAACAATCCCACCTCTGCCTGTGTTCACACAGAATCACGAGCCTCGCATCACATGCTGATAACGCAAACATTGACACTTCTAATAAAGTTCAATCTCTTAGAAAAGGTTTTCAGAATGACTGATCCTGTTGACATAATTGCACATGTTGCTATCACCTGAGCATGAGTCACATGGTGCATCACCTTAGTAAGTCAACATGGCTAGAACTGCAGTAGAAAAGTGCTGATTTTGTTTTTTTACTTGAACATTACAGGGCCAAATGCTTCTTTAGGGAGTCTGGTGCAACCACTAAAAGTTAGCCAGCCTACGGTTTCCATGGAGATCTCAGAGCAGCTTAGCAGCCTACTGTAAAAGTGTGGGTTGAACATGACCATGCGGAAAGAGTGAGTCAACAAACTGTTTGGATCACACTACTGTGTGTCCTCAGATTCACAAGTGTGCATAAACTGAGGGCCATTATAATTTTGTTATATATTACCATTATTGATATATTTAAAAGTTTATTTATAGCATATTTATAAAAGTACTAGAATGGACTAAGTACTAAAAAATGTGAAAACTGATATTTCAGGTGCTGCAACTAGTCACCATTTAAAGTTTTCAATCATTTTAATTGAGTTTTTAGGTTAAATGGCCCTGCAGTGTGACAAAAGTAATTTTCTAAACAAATATTTACTATTACTATGTAATGTGGTCTGTAAATTAAACTGTGAGACTGTAAAAAACTGCATGTGGAATAAGTTGAAAATTAGGTGAGATCTCATTTAGGTGTGTGTGCAATAATACTACTACTAATAAAAACAAGTTATTCTATTTTATTATTTTGTTATTATTAATATTATTAAAAATAACCAATTTTCTCATGTTCTCTTTCTCACACACACACA
>JAUMHE010000318.1:2130579-2144435 GCA_032359235.1 Enteromius mattozi
AATAAATGCAGCCTTGATGAGCATAAGAAACATCTTTAAAAACCATTAAATATCTTACTGACCCCATATTTTTGAACGGTAGTGTATATATATATATATATATATATATATACACACACACACATACATCACAGTGACATAACTGCATTTTTAGTTACTTTTAAATAATGTTTTTAACTGTAATAATACTAATACTAATTATATTATTATTACAAATAACCAGAATGCAGTCTCCCATGTTTTGCACTTTAATAATAGTACCTCTTCATAACTATTACTATGGTATGTCTCCCTCTAGTGTTAAATGAGCACTCTCTTTCTCCAATGACCATTCTCTAAATCTCTCTTATTGGATACTGAAACTGTTTGAGGTAATTATCCTGACACTTAATGTTGTGTTTAAAAATTTGGTTAATTTGCCAATGACGAATCAGGATTTCAATTGAATTCAAATTATACCCTGTTTGTAACAGGCTGAGAAGTCCTGCCAATTAGGAGCTGGAATGACATTCAGGTGTGCACACTTTTATAAAAGTGAGGCCAAAAGTATTACAAGCGGGTTTGGAAAAGTAAGGGGGGAAAAGGAATTCGGTGTTGTTTAGTATCTGAGTGAGGGATTTTAATGGATTATATTTGCACTTTGCTTTTGTTATTGGGCTCACTTGCACGTGTAAATGATTATTTAAACGTATAAGGGTGAGTATTGTTTAACTTTATTTTTTTTAACCGTTTATTTTTAAACTTTTCAGTGTATTCTTACTACAGCTCTTTCAAAATACATATAGCGTTCTGAATTCATTATCCTGCTGGGAAGGGAACAACAAAAAAAAAAAACTACTAAAGACCAAGCTAATTTGGTTTAAGACTGACTGGTCACTTTTTGTTAAGGTAGTCCTAGTAGAAGTGGATGCTGTCAAATCAGTTGAACACCGACTCTTCTGGTTAACTTTTCGAGGAACTTAAGATGTCTCGTGTATGCCTACAGTTGACCACGTGGACAATGCACCTACTAGTTTGTGTACTGTTGTCCAGACTAAGGGATGTACTACTTGGCTTTTACAATGAACCTTTTTCCTCCAGCTTGTTGCAGACGGAAGAAGCTCAGTCGGGGATAAATAAATTAAATGCCCTTTCGACTTCTAAATAAAGCTATTTTGTGTACCGTGTCATTTATTATGAACCTTTCTTAATGTGTGCACTTCTTCACACTCACTTGCCCTGTACTGTGCAGCCGCAGTTATAAACCTTAAGTTACGAACATGCCGTTGCACTAAACCAAACTCACAAAGCAACTCAAATTAGTCGTGAAAAAACACGACACCAAAGGCTTAAAGATAAAGCCTATGTTAAACCCTAATTTAAAATAAAACCGCGTTATTGTAGAAGGCAGAAGCGCGACGCAGATACTATGCTAATTTTCACAGGCGGATGGTTCGGTCAACTATATTACGTAAAGAACGCGACGCGTGCTGGGGACCTCGCGTTCGTCCGTCGCTCATAAAATATGGCGTCGTAGGAAGTCTGTTGTTGTCCGAAAGAAAGTGGCAACATACGGCTATGCAAATAACCACGCATGTAGTGGCTAAGACATACCAGTTAGAAGGCATATAAGGTGACCGTGGTTATGAACCGCGATGTTAAGATCTACGGGGTTCTTTCGTGGGATTGACTGTCCTTTTTATTGTGAGAATAATAATGGAAAAGCCGGTGCAGATGGGTGCACCAGACCCTACTGTCACTTCAGACACAGCAAACAAAGACGAGGCTCCTCGGGAATATACGACATCAAAAAGACTAAAGCGCTTTCTGCGAGTCCAAACGGTGAATTAAAATGTCTTTGTGGTGTCATGTTTTCTTTTTGTTCAAGTTCTCTTGGGGTTCATGTACATTTAAATGCACATAAGCTTTCTGCTGAGGAACAAAGAAACCAAAACAACCCCAGGATTGTACTGTCAAGTGACAGAGAGTCCAATTTATGTATTAATGATAAACGCTTTTCTAGCTTTTACTGTTCTCAGGAAACTTTGATGCCTCAAAATAGGTAGTAACTTGGAAATGTTTGTTTTTGTTTTATAAAATTGTTTCAGCAGTTATGTGTATGTAATATTTTAAATGTGTTTAATGTTCTGTATCTAACTATCTATCTATACACACACACACACAGGATACGTTATATATTGTTCTGATTCTGTGATTAATGTTCAGCTGTATAATTTAAATCTTGTGTCTTTTGTTCACAGATCAAGGATATGATCCATTCAGTCCAGAGGTTGTAAGACCTGGGGAACATGATAATGGGGAGCCACCATCGAGCCTGTCGACAGGACAGGATGTGGACCTGGGCACCATGGAGCTGGAGTTGGTTAATCGGGCCATTGAGGCTGTTCGCAATGAGATGGAAAGGGACAAAAAAAAGCTCTCTCAGATCGGTGATCAGGAGTATGAGCCGACCACAAGCTCTGTTAAGAGACCGAAACCCACTGCGTCATCCCATCAGGGTTATGATCCCGGGAGCTATCAAATGGGCCAAGCTAGTGAATACACCCCATCCCCTCGCTCCAGCAAATACACTTTGGACTCAGAAAACAGCGGTACCAATGCGCTGGAATATGTGCCCACTGCTGTCACCAAAACAAGCATTAAAAAGGCATTACCTCCACCACCGTCCCGTGTAAAGTCTAAATACACTCTGGATAAATCCAAACCAACCACAGACATGGAGTACGACCCTCTCTCGAACTATTCAGCTAAGCCGTCTGTTAAGGAACAGAGGGCTTTGTATTCAGAGGGAAAGGGGAGAAAGAGGTTTTACCCTGAAAAACAAGGGGAAGATGAGGAATACGTTCCTACGGCAAAGAAACCTAGGTCGACGTTGCCTAAGGCAGATGTCCCGAAGTACACTGCGAGTTTCTCTGAATCCGATGAGGAAAGTTCTGGAACAGAGTATCGCCCGACGACCATAAGCAGAATGCAGCGCAAGGGAATCAACATCAGCTTAAAACAGGAACAAGAGTCAGGTGCGAAGGGACAGCAAAGAAATCAGGTGTCTAAAACTGATGATGTTTTCTCACAGAGTGAATCGGATGATGTGGAGTCCCAGGATGTAGTCAGGACACACAAAAAGACAGAAAAAAAGATGCCTGTGAGTCAGTTGAGAAATCTTAAATCTGATAAACCAAAAAAAGAGGAGAAAGAATCCAATAAGAAGATTCAAAAAGAAAGGCGGGAAAGTTCCAGTGCCGACAAGATGTCAAAGAATTCAAGTCAAAAAGACAAGAACCAAAGTAAAAATGAGGACAGAGTCAAGTCCAAGGAAAAGCTGCAGAAAGACGGATCGAAGTCAAAGAGTATGGATGAAAAGAACAAGAAGATGGTTAAGATAAAGAATGAACATAGCCACAAGGAAAAAGATAAAGGAGGTGGCGACATCAAGAAGCCCAAAATGGACAAGCCTGTGAAAACTGATAAGGTGACATCCAAAATCAAAGACCAGAAGAACGGAAAACCAGAGAGCAGCACAAAGGACAAGGACAAAAAGAAAAGCAGCCATGGGAGCAACAGCTCTAAAGACAAAAGCAAAAAAAGCAGCTCAGTTGTTAATCACAAAGAGGCAAGCGAGGCCAAACAGAGAAATCTGAGCCACGTTGACTTGTTCGGTGCTGAGAGCGCTGAAGAGGACGAGGAAGACGAGAGGATAGTGAGGAAGTCAGCTTCTGCTTTTAAACGGGGAAGCCTCATGACTAATAAGAGGAAAACATCTGAAGAAACATCATCATCGGAGGATGACTCTGAAGTGGATGATGGCGATGGTGGTGGTGATGAAGCAGTGGACTACTCCTGTCTGCAGGATGACATGGAGTATGACTCGGACCCGATGGAGGAGTGTCTGCGGATATTTAACGAATCCAAAGAGGTGAAGACGGAAGATAAAGGGAGACAAGCTAAGCAGGTACCATAGAGTTTTTATCTATTTTTATAGGTTTTATAATCATTTTGGTTACTCTAAAAAGCCTTTATGGAGTTTGAGGATGTTATGCAAATGTTTGCTGTCAGTGGAATTTTCTGGGTTTTCTGTTGCGACTGAAAGTGAAACCGTTTCAGTTTCACTTTCATGTGTATGTTTTTAGCCTTCAAGGGAACAGGAGGAGTTGGAGGAGGAAGAAACAGAAAGCACTTTAACTACTCTTTTTCCAGGCCAGAAGAAGAGGGTGTCACACTTTAAAGCTCAAGGAAAGGTTAGTGTTGGAATGCATGGTTCCCTGCACTGCATATTTGCATACTAGCTGTGTTTGGTGAGCAACAGTTAGACCAAAAGCAAGTCAAGACAGAATATGTAGTGACTTATTCACTGATATATATATGTATATAAAAATAATCCTGTTCAAAAGTTTGGTGTCAGTAAAAATGTATTTATTTATTTATTAAATTATACTTATTCAGCAGGGCCTTGTTAAATTGCTCACAGAGACAGTAAAGACATTTAATGTTAAGCGGCACGGCCTTTTAACATTAATAATAATAGGAAAATTTCTTAAGCACCAAATCAGCATATTAAAATGAATTCATAATGGTCATGTGAAACTGAAAACTGGAGTAATAATGCTAATAATTCAGCTTTGCCTTCATAGAAATAAATTACATTTTAAAATATATTACAACAAAAATCATTTATTTTTAAATTGCATTAATATTTCACAATATTACCTTTTATTACAATATTACTTTTTTCATATTTAAAAAAAAATATTTATGAGCAACTTTCAAAAATGTATACAGATTATTGTTTAGATTGATATAAATTGTTATATTTTTATGGCACAAAAACCTACTAAAATGTGAATTACAAGTATTAATAAGACGTGGAAAAAAAGCTGTTAATTTTTGGAAAAAGTCTGTCATTACTGGATTGTACAGAAAAATGCAGCAAGGAAGTGTGGCTACTTTTAGATAGTCACTTCTAGCACTGCTTTAAATAGCTTAAATATTCAAGATTACAATTTGAATAGTCAAGGGGGGAATTTTCACAAATAATTTTTCACAAATAATTACATTTCATTTTCTAAATAAGGTTCACGTAAAAAAAATGAAATGATAAATATGTACTTGTATTAGAAATTGCAGTAGAACAACTGTTTAATAATTTTTAAAAATAATTTTCATCATTCAGTCCGAGTCGTCGATGAATGCTGTGCCGATGCCGCAGCGGAGAATGACAGCACAGGAGATCTGTTACCAGCGCATACAGAAGGCCCAGCAGCAGGCGGTACAGCTAGCTGCTGCAGTAAAGGCAGTGTCTGCATCAACCACCCCAAAACTGGGGCTCTCTGGAGAGAAGCGGAGGGTGGCACACCGACCTAATGCCTCCTTGCCCTCCTCAAAGCCTGGTATGAGGGGTCCTACATTCATTTACAGCTAGACTAGCTAGAGTATTAGAAGCTAAAAACATGTTTGTTTTGTAGGACTATCTGATGCTAGCAGTCGGGTGTTATCACCCACCAGGGTGGCGTCTGATCAGCTTTCAGTCAAAGCTCATACATCAGCAGGCATCCTGTCTAAGACCGTATCTACCACAGTGCAAAAAAGAGTGGCGCACACCCCCACCATGAAGGTAACATCCTCCTATAACACAACTATAACGGTGTACTTGAATGTCCCCAATAAACACTCTGTCTTTTCTGCCCATGACAGAGCTCTGCCATGAAGCGTCCTGTCATTCCTACAGAATTTGGGGCCAAGGTGCCCACTAATGTCCGCCAGCGGTACCTAAACATCTTCATTGATGAGTGCCTGAAGTTTTGTTCCTCTGAACAGCAAGCTTTTCAAATGGTATGTCATCTAACCTCTATAATTCTTTCATTTACTCACCCTCACACTGATCCTAATGTGTATGAGTTTCTTTCTTTTGTTGAAAACAAAAGAAGATATTTTAAAAAAATGTTGGTGACCTAAGAGATGACGGTATATATTTTTTTCATGCTTTGAAAGTCAGTGGCTACCATTAACTACTGGTTAACAAAACATAATTTTTTTCCATTTTTGACTGAACTGTCCCTTTAATGTCAACTCCCTTCACTCTTAGGCTCTGGAGGAAGAGAAGGTGGTGTATGACAGGAGCAGCAGTAAGAACATCTACCTGAATGTAGCTGTGAACACACTGAAGAAACTTCGCAGCAAGAGCACACCTATGTCTCCTGTCATCAGTGCGTCTAACACAAACACACAGATTAATACTCCTGTAATAATGTCATTTCTTCTTTCAATTGATTTGCTAATTAGCAAATGTTTATCTGAAGTGACACTCTTATAAGCGCAGTGTTTTACACTGTTACTGATAATGGAAGAGAACATTCCGTGGGATCCAAAAATCTGGGACTATTTTAACTGTAATTAAAATATCTAGCATTATTTCTGACTTTATATATCAATATGTTTTGTGCTGTTTATTTTTCAGAGAGCCCGGCTGTATCTGTGAATAGAAAGTCTCAGTCCCATGAAGGAGTACTTGGTGGACGACTCGCTGCCACAACCAGCTACACAATCAACCGCTCCGGTAAACAGCAGGATGTGGACCCTAAAGGTACCTCACTACCACTTAAGTGTTATTCTAGTATTATATATTATTATATTCATTAATAAAAAAATGTATTACATTTAATTTCTAGTTATCTTTATTTTTATTTCATGTTTAGATATAATAAGTGTAGTTCCAAACTTATTTTATTTTGCTCATTTTCATTTAGGTTTAAGTTTAAGTTTTTCAGCTAATATTTATTTTCAGCTTTATTTGAATTATGAGAACTATTTTATTAGTTTTAGTTAACAGTAACAGCACTCTACCAACCTTTTTTCTGATCTCACTCACCCATGTCTGTTTTCAGGTGCCATTCTTTACAAAAAACTGAAAAAATATGCAATGACTGAAGAACAGCTGCAGGAGCACGGCTACCCCAGACCTCACCCTGAGATGTCGGGTCATGCTGTTGTCCATAACCTCCCAGAGAAGAAAAACAATGACCGTTAGTTTTAGTTTTATTGTCTTGGACCAATTCTTGATGCTACTTCTTTAAATTAAATCTTGTAACAAAGAGTCAAACCACTAGGTGGCACTATGTTCAAAATGTTTAAACCTCTGTGCATTTGAAAATATCTCCCCTGTCCAAGACATTTGCAATTTTAGTTTTGATTTATTGTTCTGTATCTCTTCCTTAGCTTTTTCCAAAATCTGTTGTCGATGTGGCGCAGAGTACAAGATAAGCGCTAATGGCAGCTGTGTTCGTAAGGAGGAGTGCAGTCACCACTGGGGAAGATTACGCAGAAACAGAGGTGGGTATGTGTACTGTAAGACAGGATGAGTTTTCTGCAATGACAATACGCATCATGCATTTCACTGTATATGTTGCTGATAACACTGACATATTTTTGTGCCTTACATAGTTCCAGGAGGTTGGGAGACACTTTACAACTGCTGCTCTGGTGCGGTTGGTTCTCCTGGATGTGAAGTGTGTAAAGTAGGTATCATCGTGGATCTGGAAATATTGGATCTCCCACAATAATCATTAAATTTATTCATTTGATTTATTATTCATTATTTTGTCATGAATATGTACTCTGATATGGTGATAAATAAATAAACTTTTAGATACGTAAAAATTATTTTTCTGATGGCAGACATATTTCTGTGAGGTGTACAGAAGTTTGTACACACTGCCTTAAGATATCTTTTAGGTTCAGAAGTCTTTTGCTAGTTGAATCCTCTGGTTGAAGGAGGCAAAGCTTTTAATAATGTGTTTAGAGTAAGTATTATAGCCTACTAAAAGGCATGCTCAGTAAGTGTCTCTGAGGTCTCTGAAGGATTAGAATACATGTTTTTGCTGTTCCCTTTTCCTTTAGCAACATGTACAAGATGGCCGTAAAGAGTCCTTGGATGGTTTTGTGAAGACTTTTAGCAAACCCTTGCCAGTAGATGGAAATGGAGGTGTCTACGCCTTGGACTGTGAGATGGTGAGAATAACAGCTATTCAAATGCTCCCACACGTATTTTAGGTGGATATAAAAAACCTTATGAAGAAAACAGGATGTGGTCTAAAGTCTGAAATTAAAGATACTACAAGCCGCTTCAATCATTTATTAAATCTAACAGAATACTGTAATCTTTTTCATCTCAATACTTGTTTTGTAGTGCTACACAAAACAAGGTTTGGAGCTGACCAGGGTGACCGTCATTAACTCTGACCTCAGGGTTATTTATGACACATTTGTCAAGCCAGGCAGCAGAGTGGTGGATTACAACACACGGTAGGACTTGTGTTAAGAGATCCCCCATTCATTTACCCTTTCTAGTTTTTCTATATACAGCTACACCCGTTTGTGTTACATCCAGGTTTTCAGGTGTGACACAGGATGATCTGGAGAACACCACCATCACCTTGAGAGATGTGCAGGCGGTGCTGCTGAGCATGTTCAGTGCAGAGTCCATTCTAATTGGACACAGTCTTGAGAGTGACCTGTTTGCGCTCAAGGTACACCAAAAAAACACTAGAGCTGCACGATTAATCGTTCAAAGTTTGCAACCTTGATTCAAATACCCACGTGATCTCATTTCTAAATGACAACGATTCTCCTGTGTATTAAATCTTTGAATCTTACAGTCATTCATATCATCATAGAAATACTGAGATGAAAGTTTATAATTCAGATATAAACATTTATACCTGTCACAATAGAGCAAATCTCAGTTATTTATAACATGTCGATTAGATTGTTTTACCACTAGGTGACTGTTAAAATTTTTTATTTGTCATTGAATCATTGATTCAAGAGATTTGTTCAAAAATGCTGATTCATATAGCAATGAAACAAGTGAAGTATTAAAGGTATAGTTCACCCAAAAATGGAAATTCTGTCATTAATTACTTACCCTCATGTCGTTCCAAACCCATAAGACCTTTGTTCATCTTCATAACACAAATTTAAATATTTTTTATGGAATCTGACTAATCTCTGACCCTCCAGCAAGGATATTACCACATCAACACACAGAAACGTAGCAGGGACATTGGTAAAATAGTCCATGTGACATCAGGGGTTTAACCACAATTTTACGAAGCTGTGAGAAAACATTTTGCGTGAAAAGAAAACAATAATAATGTAATTTATTCAGCAAGAGTATCCCAGAACGCAATGGGTGTTGTTTACGTTTAGTATGCGTATGTTGTCTCCTGAATGTAAACAATGCTGATTATGTTGATTACATTCCAAAATGACGGAAGACTTTGTAAAAGTATGGTTGAACCCCTGATGTGATATTGACTATTTTATCAATGTCCTTGCAACATTTCTGTGCAATGATCATAGTAATGTCCTTTCTGTCTATGGAGGCTTATAGAGATCAGAAATATCTTAATTTGTGTTCTGAAGATGAACAAAGTGAGTAATTAATGACAGAACTTTCATTTTTGGGTAAACGAAACATTTTAAAGAGTGAGTCACCAGTTTTTTATAATTTTAATATTTTTTTCATTAAATATCGACTGCAACAATTCATTATTTGTCACAGCCTCTAGTAAATATTACATTAATTTGTTAAGTTCAGAGTCGTGGGATAATTGTGTCTATTTGAGATAAAAAATAGTGATCCTCAGTTTATTCAGAATCGTGCAGCTCTAATAAACACAATTTGTACTGTCTTTAATCCAAAACCTAGTGTTGCCTGCGTAGACAGCATTTGTTAGGAATTTTAAGTGTGCTTGTAATACAAAGGCTTAATAAAATACCTAAATACTGCGAGCTTTTAGTAGAATATGCAATAAGGTAGCATACTAAAGTTTGGAACAGTTACATTGATTTGTCTTTTAATCAGTATTTATTAACGCAATGCTTCTATCTGTTCTGTGTTTACAAGCTCATTCACAGCATGGTTGTGGACACAGCTATTGTGTTTCCTCACCGCCTGGGTCTGCCCTACAAACGTGCCCTCCGCAACCTTATGGCTGACTACCTCAAACGCATTATACAAGACAGCGGTGAGGATATTATTAATCTGCACTAATTTGCATCATCTGCATGAATCCAACCAAAATGTACAGGATATGTTTCACCCAAGAAAAAAGGAAAATTTTAAATAATAAAATTCAGCTCATTAAAAAGGACCATTATGGTTTGTTTTTTTTACATTGTGATATTATTGTCATCAGTAACTGTACTGTATGTATTGTCATTAGTATTGTCCCTTTACTGTCTAGACACAATAATTTATATTAATGATATGATAATACATTTTAATTCAGTACAACAAATGCTACCATTGTAAGTACTTAACAATTGAAATAAAAAATATCATTGTGCAACTGAAAATGTATATATTTTATATGAATATAATTCTCTGTGTGTGTGTGTGTGTGTGTATATATATATATATATATATATATATATATATATATGTATCTATTTTTATATTTTAATCTGACCTGGATATGAGCTTTGCCTTCTTATCTAGCTGTTGAAGGAATGTATTATAATAATAGTGTATTATTAAACCCACATAATAACATGTGACAAATAAAGGCTCTAAATAACATGCTCTGGACCGTCTCTGTGTTTCCTGTCTCTTTATAGTTGGAGGGCACGACTCCAGCGAAGACGCCCGGGCCTGCATGGAGCTCATGATCTGGAAGATTAAAGAGGATGCCAAGGTGAAGAGATGACCTCTGACCCTGCCAGTTCTCTCACACTATGTTACGACCTGGAACGATTTTCGATGAACAGTGCGTCATAGAGGAAAAGTCATTGAAGCTCTTCATAATGGGCCGTGCGTCACTTGGGTCAGATAAACTGCGTCAGGGTAAATGCTGCAGTTTGAATGAGGGGGAGAAAGAAAGAGATGGACTGACACAAAGGGGAGGAGACCTGGAATGATAATGTGATAGATTGCAAAGCCTAGACCACCATGGCTCCTAGCAACCAGAGCTAGTGCCCTATCAAACAAGCAATCCTAATTCCCACCATGCTAAAACTGACCTAGTGATGGCCAATATTATCACAAGCGGACATAGATCGGGGTGACGGTAATTAACCTTTTGTTGAGTTAAAGTATTCTCTATTTTTTTTCAGCAGTATTTTTATTTTTTCAAAGACCCAAGTCCCCCAGATCATCGATTGTGATGGTGTTTTAATGTTCACTTTATGTGACATGGCTCCTGGAAGCTCTTTGTGTTGCACTCTAAGGTTGTTTGCGATATAGATGTATATTAAATCCACAATTATACTTGAAACTATGTTTTTTCAGCACTGACGTGATGTCACTTCCTCTAGTAATAATGTATAGCAATCCACGTACTCGAAAACAGTGTCTTGTCTAGCTGCAAATATGTCAAATTAGATCACTCTTACATTTTCACAAACCAATGCCTTGTAAACCTGACTCAGTATTCTTATCTGTACTCAAATTGGTACAATTTGTTTACACATTCAAATTTGTTAGTGATTTATTCACACAAATCATGAGCGGACAGGACAATAAGAAAACAATAAACAGTTTACTTTGTTTTACTTTTTAGTTCACTTTAATTTGTATGAAGCAGTTTAAGCTATTAAATGCAGTATCTTGTTAACCGACATGCTAAATGTCACGTCATTTATTTAGGCTTGCCACTTCAAACACATTACTTTTAATAACTACTACTAAAACATAACTTTCAATAACTGTCAAAACTAAAGCTCAAGATGGCTGTTCAGTGATTTGTAATGTTACTAAATGGATTGACATTAATGCCATGTGCTGTACACAAGTTGTATCTAAACTGTTTTTGTAGCGGTTTAGTTTTGTTTTCTATTAAAAGCTATAAATAAAACATAAAAATCACAGATTTTTATATACATTTTTATACCAATTTTTGCATTCATATGTATTTATTATTATAAATATTATATAAAGAATTACATATTTTATAAAAAAAGTATATACACATACAATGCTATTTAAAAGTTTGATCTCCGTATAAGATATGTGTGTGAGAATATATATATATATATATATATATATATATAATTTTTTTTTTTAATAACAAGCATAAAATTGAATTAAATACAAGTGACAGTGAAGACTTGGGCCATATTTTAAGATTTATTTATGATTCAGAATTTATTTTAAATTGTAGTATTTCACAAAATTATTGTATTTACTGTAATTTTAATCATATAAATGCATCCTTGGTAAGTATAGGAGACCTTTCTTGCCAAAGGAAAAGCATACTGACCCCAAACTATATATATATATATATATATGGTTGTGTGTGTGTGTGTGTGTGTGTCAGCATGTGTATTTCAGCAGCAAATGGACAGGTGAATTCGTCCAACTAAATTTCTAAACACACGGATGTCAAGTCTTTGTTTGAGATTATTCTCTGATCTTTTATCTTAACCTGTCTGTTCCACTTCACCATCTTCCTCCAGTTATTTAGTATGTCTATATATGAGATCTTTTTCCAGCAGGTGCCTGACTAAGAACTCTTTCTTCAGCAGCTGTTTTCCTGGACAACAAATGACACAAAGAGCCTGTGGAGGCATAGAGGAGAGGTCTTTTGTATCCCGCTCACCCCAGGCCCATGTGTTTACCCTGGGCCCCAGCCATCTCATGTCACAGTCCCAGACCCCAGGTATTAAAAAGTGCGGCAGGATCAATATCTTGCACAATGTCCGGGTGGCCGGGAAGGGGGGCGGCTCTCGCTGTGTTTATTGAGTGATTTAAAGATCTGAGCATGTGCAGTGAAACAGCTTAAAATCTTGTTCATTATCAAGTTCGATCAGTCGCTCTTCTGATCACCTTTGACTGCTGGGGTCACCAGTAAAGAGGATAGAGCCACTCATGGCCAAATGGTAGTGTATTTGCTGTTTGTTTTGATATTTAATGATCTAACGCAATGCCATTCATTCATTTTTATATGAGACTGCGTTTATATTATGATATGCTTCTTGTGAGCATCACTAAGCACCAAGCAAGATTAAGTAAAATCGGTCCACACCTCCAACCCCAAAGAACTGCTTATCATATGTCATTAGCCCATTGTGAAATCTTGTCACCTAATTAGGTGATTGATCTTCCACTTATTTACAATATTGATCCATGATTAGCCAGACTCGTGCCATGGTCTGGTATAATAGGCTTGGGTCCACAGAGATCAAAAAAAGCATCGACTTGAGTATCTGAGGCTTGTATTTGGTTAATAGCGTCTTGTTAGTGCAGATTAATGTCAGTGTTTAACATCCACAGCTCTGTTTTGTTTATTGGATTTCTATTCCATATCTGAGTAACTGTCAACACTTTATTTCAGGACATGGTGTAGTTTGTTTGTTTGTCTGTTTATTTACATTGGGCCCATATCTGTAAAACAAATAGTTATTTAGGTTTTGTAATAATTCATACAGTCATCTGTGCTGAAAGATCACTGAATCATTCATCTAGTATTGTTATATATCATCCTTTTTTGAATTTGCATGCAATGGGTATTTGTTGTGTGTTAAGAAATTTTGGATAGTTATTTTATTCTAGATTATTTTCTATTTCTTGATCTCAAAGATTTGTTTTAATATTTCTCTGATAAATCGTAAAGAGATCTTACTAGACTTATTTGAGTTTGGCCATATAAACTTCCTCAGCATGTTAAAAAATTTTTTTTACTCATTAATGTAAACACGGCATCCCATATTGACAGAAAAAACATAATTGTTGACATTTTTGCAGATTTATTAAAAAAGAAAAACTGAAGTATCACATGGTCCTAAGTACTCAGACCCTTTGCTGTGACACTCATATATTTAACTCAGGTGCTGTCCATTTCTTCTGATCATCCTTGAGATGG
>JAUMHE010000318.1:2152484-2163829 GCA_032359235.1 Enteromius mattozi
TATATATTTAATCATTAGTATTAATTATTGTTATTTAACCATTTTATTTTTAGTTATTTTAGCACATGAAGTTAAATTGAATTAAAATGAGAAATGCTGAAATTATGTTGAAATAAAAGTTAATTAAATTTTATTTTATGTTTTTTAATTGTTTTAATTTTAGTTTAAGTTCTAATTTAAGTTAACAATATTGTGTCTTAAAATAAATTAATCAAGTAATAAATATCTCCATCATTTAGAACTCATCCTTGAGGCACGCTATGGGAACCAGCAAAAGCAGCGTCGTAGTCGCACCGCCTTCAGTGTGTCCCAGTTACAAGCCCTCGAAAAGGCTTTTCAGCAAACCCAGTATCCAGATGTGGGCATGAGAGAGAGACTAGCAGTCTGCATCAACCTCCCAGAAGCCCGTATCCAGGTAAGGACCACAGTAACATATGCAATGTCTTTTCAATATTAGAATACATTTAAAACTTAAAAGTGCTACTAAAAAGCTTCTTAAAATAACAAAACATGTTTTCTCAGGTGTGGTTTAAAAACAGACGTGCCAAATTTAGAAAAGGCCAACGCTTCGCACCCCTTTCCAAAGAAGAAAGCCAAGTGCATCGTCCTGCTACTAAACAACGGAAAGAACTGGTGAAGGACCAGGAGAAAGGCTCTAATTCAAAATCTCAGTCCCCTTTTAGGGAAAACAACACCATTCCTTCCTCATCGGACTCTGTTCACCTTCATTCCCACCCCAGACTGCACTCCTCGGCTGTTTTTCCATTCGTTACTGGAGAACACTACCAACAACCAACGCCTCATGCACTTGGGCTGCTGTCTGCAGGTCTGCCTTTTTCTCCTACATATTTGCCTCTAATGCAACAGCAGCACAGCACAGCCGTCAGTCTCGTGCCATTAGGGAAATGCAACAATCTCATGCTTCAGTCTGCCTGTCAATCTAAATCTATGGTTCACCACCACTTGGACATGTAGCCACCAACCAATAAAGCCCACTGAGCCAGTTGTCCTCATTAGGATGTGAAGAGGGAACAGGTGTTCCTGTGTTCCTCCCCCCACCACAACATGATGACTTTTACCCTCAGAATAACAGAAGGGCTTCGGTCTTTTTCTGTAACTTTCAGTAATTGGTTTTGACTGTATTTGTACAAACTGGCTTTTTTTGTGAACTTCCATGCATAGTTTAGAGCATTGTTGAGAAAAATGTTATGTTGCACATACATATTTGAGCACTTTGTAGATTTTTATGAACATGTGGTCATTTTGAATACAAATAAACACAAAAAGCATCTGAATGAGCAGTATTCAGCTTGCATCATGACTTCTGTGTAACCTAATTCTGGGATTGCACATTTGGTTTTCATAATTTATGTCACTGCAATAAATAATTTTGCCGAATGTGGAGGGTTCTCTGCAGCATTAACAAAAGCTTAAAATTTTCATTTATAGCTAAAAGCATAATTCGTTTTTATATGAATGAAAACCAGAGTTACACTGAATCTGTTTACATGCTTATGAATGTGGTCATATTTTTATAATGAAAGCGCCATGTTAAAGAGTTTGTTACATACCTAAGCCAACTGCCTGATTTCTATAAATCAGAATACAACTGCTGATGATAAAAACTGACATAAATTTGAAACTAAAAAAGAATAAGACTGCTGAAACTAAACATTTACTAAGAACACTGAAAAAATACAAAACATTTACAAACAAAGATTATTTATTAATATACATTATCTATATTTGTATATTTGTTTACAATTTGTCACAGCAAGTGTGCTATTGTAAGGACATAAATGAGAATTAATAAGATGAGTAATTTTAAAAATAGAAAATATGAGCATGTCTATATGCTAAAGTATTTATATAGTTATTTACATCTTGTAAAACTATATAAAACACCTTAATGGATAAAGGAAATATAGCCTATATTTTGTTTCTCTATACAAATTCCTGTTTTCCAGTTCAAAAATAAAGTGAGAATTAAAATCTTTAAATATAATTTTCAGTCATTTATATTTTTGACAATGGACTCAATGCAGAAACCTAATCACAGCCTTGTCATGCCCAACTTTTCTATAAAATATTCAAGGTAGGCCTATCACCTAAACATTTACACATCCTGGTTCAAACTAAACGAATCCTAATAAATTCTTTCTCAAAAGCTGACTCCAGTGTTTCCATTAAAAACCTATCAACTGTTGATTCGGGCAAAACATTCGAGTTTTTCTCCAGGTGGGGACGGTAGGGAGCTTCTGTTGCGCGCGATAGCACAGCCGCATATTCACCAATCTATCTACGCACTTTTGAGAGCGTATCCACAGCAATGGGAGTGTCGGGTGACGCCGGAGCTTCGCTCACCGAAACGGTAGGCTTAAAGAGACAACAGCGAAGCCGGGCTAGTCTTTAGTGGGAAATTAAATCACTTTTCAGAGCATAATTAAAGGACCATGTCGCGGCGTACTACATAGGGAACTCACACGCAGGTAAAAACATATTTATGTTTCCTAATTAAAAACATTCCACGGCTTGTTTTAATCGAAAGACTGAAAGGTTCGCTGCTAAACGGCTAATATGATGTTAGCCTAGCCGGTTGGTTGCTAAGCTAGTTCATTTGTGGAGGATTATTGTCATGTTTGTCTAACAAGGCTCGGAGTTGTTTAGCTGGTTTGTCGGTATTTCCTTCCCTTTTCGGACACGAGAGGCAATCTATTTGGCTTTAGTTATAAAACAAAATACATTTCGACGTGTATTTAGTTCACATTTGACGGCTCAGCTAGACAGCTATTCATTTTAAGGACGTTTTTAAGCGACTGGCCAAGAGGACGGCTCAAAGAAAATAGTCTGAGTGTGGTAAAAGACATTTTTAATGTTAAAGACGTGTTTTAAAAATGTATTTTTTGCTAGGCCAAAATAGGAAGCTTTCAAGGATTGCCACTTCATTATGAAGTAAAACATTAATGGACGGACGAGATACACTTTAACTGCCAGATCTGATATAGATATATTTTTTTTTGACGTTTAAGACTTTGATATGGAAATCTCTCATGTCAAGGGCGTCATCGCCAATTAAACCGTCTGTGTAATCTAAAAACATTAAGGAATTAAGCTCACGAGTAAGTGAGGTTTAATGTGGCTTAATTTTTGACAGATATTATAAACTATGATTTACATTTCAAAATAGATTTGTGTCCAATTCCAGTCAGTTATCAGACTAGAAGGGTATCAGACAGCAAACAAGAGGAGTGTTAAACTGTATCTCGCAGTTTTACATGGAGGCTAAACAAATTAGTATGGAAAATCACACTGTGCTTAAGGAAATAAATGACCAGACAGCTCTCTTTCTCACTCTTTGTCCGAATCAACACCACATTAGTACTTATAGATCAACATAGAAGTATTTTTATGGCACCAGCTTCTCTCTTTTGCCCATCTGAGAAGTAGAAGTATGTCTTGGTTGGGTTTTACACGGCCTCTAACACTTGCATATTTCCTGTTTGAAAGCTAAAGCACAAAGTTGAACTGTGCTTTCATAGTTGTTATGTTGAAACCAAGTTTCTTTTTGCTTCGAAATAAGTTGTTAATGGGTTGTTAGCCAGCTTATCTCATCTTCTTTTAGGCTGAGTGACTCAAAACAGCTGTGAGCACTAACTTGGTATCCACTTTTGGTCAGGCAGTTTTAATTCCAGATTATATGGTATTATCATTTTGGCTTTATCTGATGACTTTTGCATCAGGTGTTTTTTATGATGATGTTCTTGTGTTTATCTGTGAGACTCATCCCTTACTTTGTTATATATCTTTCTCTAAATGTGAAACCGAAGCCAGATTCTGTCAGATTCTTAAACGTCATTCAAGCATTCAGACGTCATACACTGATAAGATATTTGTGATCTAAGTAGTAGCCCTATAATCAGTACTTATACACTAGTTCTTGTCCACAGATGTTGTAATTATATCCGATCCCTTTTTGACTGTTGCCTTGTGGCATGGTTTTCCATTTCGTCCTTGTTTGAGCTTGTAATCAGCATTTTTATGGTACCGCGTGGGGTTGCGACCAACCATCGGAAGACATGACTGACTGCCAGTCCTGACGAAACTATCGTTTGCTCTCCTTGAAGTTATTCATATTTTCAGGCTATAGATTAAGATCATTATAGTGCTTGTTAAATGTCTTATGTAATCCTGTGTTTATTATTCACCTTTGTGTAGCTTCTGCAGTGTGCAATTAAGATTAAGTGTTGATGATTGATTCTTACATTGAGAATTGATGTATGGAAATACTAAAGGGCTGTCCAGCACCCACTGTAATTGTTATAAAAGCTAAGCCGACATGATTGGTGATGCATTTATTTTGCTGAATGACAGGGCATAATTTTTCATTATTCTTTTTGCACTGGCTAAAGTATTATAATTTCCTTGGACTAGAAAAATGAGCCGTGCATTAATAATCTAATGCATTGAAGAGCTGACGCATTTGTCACTTGCTGAACATTTCTTCGAAATTAAGTAGTGAACCCCCCCCCCCCCCCCCCCCCCAATAAAGTGTCAAAGATGTTTTTCTGCCGAGCTGATTGTATATTGCTCATCAGCTCTGGTATCCTTTTACAGCCAGTCAGGCTGCCATTGATCGTTTTAAGTGCATTTTCTGAAGGAAAGCACGTCCGTCTTTCCAATAGTTCTTGCATTACCTGCTCCGACTTTCTTTTCCATTTACATTAACAGCAGTGCTGACCCTGGATGGGAGAGGGGGGTGGTGCGCAACAGAGATCTCTGACCTTCTACACCGCTTCCCCTCTCCATTATCAACCGCACAGGTGTCGTCAAAGTTCCTGTTGGAATTGGAAACTGATATGGGCGCTGTTAGGCTTGTAATTCTCAACCAGTCTGTTCTCCACACTTTAAAAAAATCTCATGACTTGGAGGCAGACCAGCAAAATCTGTTGATGTAGTGTCATAAATGGGCTCCTTTTGCTTAGAATGCCAAAACTGTGACTGCATGTTTTTTTGTTTTGTTCTAAAGTAAAAACCATTTGTGTCTCTTTATCCATTGAGGATGCATTCCCATAACGTCTAGCATGCAGTGCTTTGTCTCTTGCTATTATTGATTAGGTTTATTAGACCTTGAGGTAATCTGAAAATGGATTCCATGAACATTGAGGACCAGGATTAGTGTCTGTGCTTTAGAATATTCCATCATGCCTCTGTCTAGCATCATATGCTGCTTGTAGATTTTTTTCTGTAGTGAAAGACTGTTTAAAAATGCAAAGAAAAGTTCAGAATTTCTCATTAAATTGAAAAATTTGTTTATAGTTCTTGGTTAAATGATGCAAGAAGGGTATTTGAAAAAATGCATGTATGTATGTATGTATATATATATCTCCTGATGCTGATGTGACAATAAAAAAATAACAAAAAATAATTAATTAACTTAAAAATGCATGAGCATACAGGATTTGTCTGTATTTTAGTATATCCCATGATTCCTCTGCTCATCATATATTGCATGTTTATTTATTGGTAGCGGAGGACACACTTTAAAAATGCATGGACAGTTTCAATTTCAAACAAATATTATAAGATTTCTTTAATGGTTATTGTGTAAATTAATAGTATATTGTTTATTATTATAATTGTTTATTGTTATTGTTATAAATAAGAATGCATTGTCATGCAAATGTAATGTTTAGTAAGATGTACATAAATATGAAATCTTTCTCTGGACAGGCTCTGTTTGAAGTTTAATGACTGGTATATCAAGAAGGTGCAAGATTGATTTATTAATACTAACTGGTTTTCTGTTTCTCTTTTCATTGTCTTTTAGGTATCCAGAGAAAGACGGACTATATTGCTCACACCTGTTAATGCTGGTTCTGTCTGAGTCTGCTTGCAGCAGTGTTAGAACATGAAGAATGTTCACGGTAATACCCGAGACTGACTTCAACAAAACCATGTGGAGCACAAGGGGACATTCACTCTTTTGGTTCCACTAGCAGGAATTGTGAATGTCAGTGTTGAGGAGCATTTGTGAGTGGATGTGTGAGTGTGTGCGTCTGTATGTGTGCGTATGCTAGCACAACCTGCCTGCTTCAGGCAGTGACATGCTACTCTGAGGCCAACCGTACTGTAAAGGAGTCCCATCCACCGAAGGATTAATGCAAGGACGACGCTTTCGGTGATACCCACCACGTCTGCAGAAGACATCGGTTTCTGCTCTTCAAAAATCATCAGTATACAGACACTTTAACCCCTTTACCCATTTTGTCTTTTCGCCACCATCCCCACACGTTTCCTGGGGGTTGTTTTGAAACTTCTCTGTTTTGCATGGCAGGGGAGTAACCGTGGAGAGGCCAGGGTATCACAAGCTTATGGATTTTGAGAAGAGAGGTGGGAAGGGAGAGACAGAGGAAGGGAAAAGGATGTCAAAAACAGCAAGTAGTAGAACTGGACATGGGGGCCGGGGAACGGGGCCCAACTCTGGGGTCCTTATGGTTGGCCCCAACTTCAGAGTTGGGAAGAAGATCGGCTGTGGAAACTTCGGCGAGCTGCGGCTAGGCAAGAACCTCTACACAAACGAATATGTGGCCATCAAACTGGTGAGTGCTCTTGTGCAAAGTCGAGTCTTCTCATTTTTATTAATTTTAAAGATTTTATATAAAGCGAGTGCTCATTTCAAAATGGCTATATTGGCTTCCAGTGCGGCTTTGGAATATTTCAATTTCAATATTACACTAGGCAATATTAGTTACTAGACTTTCCTTCAGAATTTTACGTCTATATATTCATTTTTACAGTTTATGTAAATCCATTATTACAATGGGTAAACCCTATATTAAAATTGGACATTGCTGTCCACAGCAACAAGTTACTTTAATGTAGCTAGTATAACTTCCGAAACAGATTTGTGTAATTGCTAATGAGGAAAGCACACAGACGGTCCCTGTTTTAGAAAATGCAATAAATCATTATGACTGTTTGTTGACGTTTACTCAATTTTTATTTCCTTTTAATGAGCGAATGAGACATTTATTGATGGGTGGTGTTATGGAGTTTTCATTTGCGAGAAAGATGATACCAATTATTTTTTACATTTTGTTAACTTTGGCTGACTGTCAAATGTAAGGTAGAAACAAGTCTTTTCTCCACCCAGAGTGAAAGGGAAGTTAATTTTTGGATCTTTCTGAACCACTATGATAAATGCAAATGAGTTTGACTATCCTTGTAAACAAGCAACAGTTCATCCATACAGCACAGTAAAGTATTGACTGACCTCGTGGTGAGTGGTCATTATGACGTAACTCCTCACACTTTCTGTGGGCTCAGTTTGGCCTCTAAAACATGAGTAAACATGACAAGAGCCTTTGAGGAAATAGGCACCCAAAATCCATTTTTATTTCAGGACACTTCTGTCAAATGTGTGAAGAGATTTTGCTGCCCCGGGGACTGTCATACAGAACTGGATTTCTTCCAATTTTCATTCAAGTATCTGGACTTGGCTCATAAACAGTGCAAGGGACGTCTGAAACCTATTCAATTTGCCCAACACCCAGACAGAAGCTCAAAGTCCAGGGCTATTTAAAGTCCATGTTGTGTTTTATTATTTGATGGGAGTTTTATAGGGATCATTTTAAGCTGTTGATGGGAGGTCCTGTGTTCTGGGTAATGACCGGCGAGTAACTTGGCACCACGGACAAAGGGATTGTCATAGATAGCGTGTGCACACTTAGTCGCCCTCCTCCCCGGATCCTCCAGTGAAGGATATGATTATCTTTGCATTAGTAACGTCAAAGGCTTCATTATCTTTGCATTGTTGCTTATCAAAGCACTTTTTAACCGCTCAATATGAAGTCAAGCACTGTAATTTTAGTGCTAAAATTATTTAGTATGATGATGTACCCAAGCCACTGCTTTTCTGTCCAATTTTTTCACATGTAACATGGCTGGGCAATGTATATAATAAGAATAGCTCAATATTTATTAGCCTTTCAACAATGCTTAGTTTGTTTTTACTCTAAAACACATACAGATTTGATTGTAAACATTGTTGTATTTAATATCTAAAACAGATGACACATTATTTTCACTAATGAATTAAATGGAAATATTAGTTAAAAAAAAAAATATAATAATTATATAGAATTGTGATTGTTATTTTACGTTATTTTAAACTAGATGCACATCTACAGTAAAAGCTGTAATATTATAAAATATATAATCATTTATAATCATTAACTGTTTTCTGTTTTAGTATATTTCAAAATATAATGTATTCCTGTGATGGCAAATTAGAATTTTCAGCTTAATTCCTCCAGTCTTCAGTGTCACATGATCCCTCAGAAATCTAATGTCTAATATGCTACATCTTATTATTATTAAAAAAAAAAAAATCTGAATTATGAAAAGTTGTGTGTGATACAAAGACTAATAAGTTTGATTTATTTATTAATTTATTTAAAATATAAAAACAAACCCTATTTTTGATATATATATATATAAGGATTTGTCTACTAATGCAAACTCATGCAGAATGTTGCATGTCTGTTTTTCACTGAGCACTAAAACCTCAAGACACCCACAGTTCTCACCAGCTGCCTTCTGCTTATTTAATGAGTCTACCACAAGTTTGTGCTATCAGTTAAACATTCTCGTCGTTAGATTGTGTCACACATTTGAAATAGGTTAAAAATTAACTGTCTTAATGTTGATTTTTGCAGCTGCAGGTTCAGGATTAGCTTAAATCCTCATTGCTTGAACTTCTAGTTTTGGGCATGTTCGTACAAATGTTTGTACTTCATTCCGTTCACAAGCAAGAGCCCCATTGACCCAACCCAGCACCAGTTTACCAAAACCAACACTGATCACATGTTTTGAAAATTGATAAGTTATGAATAGTTCCTTGTCTCTTAATAGATTGTATAGTTTGTACTTTTTTTTTTTCTCTCTTTTTTTTTTTTTTGGAACATCACTGTTCCCTAACATATGAGGTAAAAAAAAAAAAAAGAGCCACAGTCAGGCTCTGCCCTCTGATGAAATCCCTAGAACAGCAATAGTGGGAGAAGGGGAAAAAAAGAAAGGAGGAGAGTTGGAGAAACAACAGTAGTTGGAGAGAGAATAAAGCTGATGAAAGGTTCTCTTTGTTCCCTGGTTCTTGTCGACACAGTGCTCCAGTCAGTCCATACTGAGAGGCTCACCAGGGACCCAGAACAGAGCGGAGGAGTGGAAACACTACGTAGTTTCTCTCACTTGTGCTGGGGATCCCAGTTGTGTAATACATGTATGACAGCTTTCAAACAGCTACTTTGGAGTAATACAAGAGCTCTGGCTTGTTTGATCGTACATGTGTCCACAGATCTTGCTGTGTGAGAGATTCTGTGATGCTTGGCCGTGGCCCTATGAATTTGATTTCTGTTTCTCTTCTGCAAGAGCCCCACCCATATACAATCTCTTTCATTCTGCTCTCTCATTCATTCATTTATCATTCAAGACTGAGAGTTTGGGAATGTGAGAAATGGACATGTTAGCACGAACAGATAAATTGGCACAATCTCTAGACAAGAAGATTGGTTTTGTCATGGTGTCCATTAGCACTTGCTTAATAATGAAGCACTGGATCTCTCTTGCAGTGATTGACAGCTTCTACCAGATGATTGACAGCAGCCAGGCTGCACAGAGAGGGTGAATTTCACAGCTGAATGATATATTCATCCCTCTGGGGATATGACCAAAGAGTAATATCACAGTGTGAGTAATTTTATATCACAACAGGGCCGTAGTTTAAGTCCACAGAACCCTGGACAAAATTTTTATGGGTTGGCGCCTGTTCTACCTATCAGTCTATTGCCTGTCCCTGCATCCCTCTTGTTGCTTAAGAATATGGGGAACCAGTGCGTTTTAAGTATGTGTGTCTTCAGAGATCATGTTCAAGAATATGCAATGAGTTGTCTATAATGTCCTGTCAGTAAGCAGAAGATTGATTTTAATCAGAGTAGATTAAGCCTGTCACATCTGCTCCTAAACTGCAGTGAGAATGACGGCCTGCTCTGGAATCCTTTCTCATCTCCCCCGGGCTGCTCACACTAGTGACAGTGGTACCAGTCTGTGTATGAATCTCTGCTGTTAGACCTCTGCAGCTGTTCTCCCTCCATCTGGGACTCTGAAATCTGATCTGAAATCGAGGGGTTGAAGGAGCGGGACACAGACCAGCTGTTTCTGTCTTATCCAGACTCCTCGACACGTTTACCCATAATTACTTCAGACTAAAGGCCCTGGTTGTGACTGCAGTATCATTCCCTTATTTTAGCTTTACGTATTGGTTATAGAAACATTTCATTTGGGTATTTGTTTCAAGTTGTTTAAATGTAATAAGTTTTACCTAATTGCTTACTTAATGTCTTTGTTGTTGTACGAAGGGTGTTTAGTACATATTAGTCTCAAGAAAAAAGCTTTTATAATCTTTAATAATGACTATAATTGTTTTGTTTAATAATTAAATTTTTTGTGGAACTAAAATGTTTAATGTTGTCTTCAATTGCTATTTGCTTTAATTAAAAAAAAAAATGTTTGCAACTCCTACTAGTAAAATTACAGTATGGTGACAATTGTTAACTAGATATTTAATTAATACTAAATCATATATATTTTTATTTATTTAATTGCATGGTACTACATACACCATGTATTTAAATACATAGGTTTCAACTTGCATCTCATCTGTACCAGGAAAATTTAAAGCAACCTAATTTACAGAGAATTTGTAGTTTAATAAGAGTGGGCAGGGGTTACACAGTATTCTTGAAAAAAAAACATTGCTGATTTAAAAAAAAATATATATATATATATATATATTCATAGCAATCTCATTCTGTGGGCTGCTGGCTGTGCAACCTGCCCTCTTCAGCCCATGTCAGCAGTAATGATGGATCTCCACCTGGCTTTTCTAACACCTCATCAAAACACACATACACAATTGGCATTACAGATGGTCCTTGGGGCCCAGACATGCTAGGTAATTTAGTTCACCTGCGCATTCTAGTGAAAGTTGTTTATGCACCTCCTCAAGTGTCTTCTGCAAGAATTATTTTTACTTTTTGAGTCCACTTGTGCATTAGTTCTATGTCATTTCAGAGTTACAAGTTTATTCCAGATGATTAGCTCCCTAAAGATGTCAACACATATAAACACTGAGGCTGGTTTCCAGGGCACAGATTACATATAATCTGTGTCTTGAAGGTCATTATGTGGAGAATCTCACAAATTGTTGGGTATTTCAGAGCAATAGATAGCTAACCGCTGTGAAATCACTCCTTTGTTCAATGTTGACCGAACACACACACACACACATA
>JAUMHE010000318.1:2164840-2214785 GCA_032359235.1 Enteromius mattozi
TTTTTTGATTGAAACGAATCCTTGGGTTGTAAAGCAGTTGTATTTTCCTGGAAATGCTTTCTTTTTGTCCATTTGTCTCTTTTTTTTTTTTTTTTTTTTAAATATAAATTCTTCCATTTTTTTTCTGTCATTGTGGACTCTGTAGCACAGTTACTGGTCTCAGGTACTGTGGGGGATGGAGAGACAAATGGATATTTTTCTCTTGTCATTGTTGTTATTGCACTTTTGAAAAAAAAAAAAAAGACAACAAAGTGGGCCTGAAATAAAATGACGAGACAAACGACAGACTATATGAACTGATGTGGGAGCACATCCCGCACAGGGCTGATATGTGTTCAAGGACCGTTTAAGGAAAAGTATGTACTTGTTTTATTTCTCACATCAAAATTTATTTACCAGGAAATCATAGTTTGTGCCTTTCCAAGTAAAATGTTTAAAATTTAAGCAAGTGTCCTGCACTGGTTTTTGTTTGTTTGTTTATTTTAAATGTATGTTGGTTATGACTACTGTTGTAGAATCTGTGTTTTGGACTGTTCCAGTGTATGTGTGTGTGTGTGTGTATATATACACACACAGGGACATTAAAGACATCACATTCCACATACATAGCCAATAATATGAAGTTTGGTGCAAAATTTTGCCCATTCATCCAGGAAAGCATTTTTGGAGATCAGGCACTTATGTTGGACGAGAAGGCCTGGCTTGCAATCTCCATTCCCAAATGTGTTGAATGGCGTTGAAGTCAGGCCTCTGCGTGGGCAAATCAAGTTCTTCCATGCCAAACTTATCCAACCATGTCCTTATGGATCTTGCACTGTGCTTGTCTTGGTATGCTAAAGCATTAAGATTTCCCTTCACCAAAGAGTCCAGCCACTTAAACAAAAAAAAAAAGCACCATACCAGTATCCATCCTTCACTTAACTTAACATTTGGCAGAATGCAGTTAGGAAGCACCAGACTGCCAAACAAAAATCTTAAGTTTCCACTGCTCCGGTGACCAGTTGCATCGTGCTTTACATCACTCTACGCTTGCTATTGTACTTGGTGATGTGAGGCTTGCAAGCAGTTGCTTAGTCCTCGTAACCCATTCCTTAAAGCTTCCTCCAGTGTTTCTGTCCAGATATTAATGCCAGTCGAAGTCTGTAACTTTGTAGCTGTGGAGTCAGGAAAGTGTTGGCGAATTTTACACACCACGCGCTTCAGCACTCAGTGACCCCACTCTGACTTAACATGGTCTCATGCTTCGAAGCTGAGTTGCTTGTTCTTGAACACTTCTGCTTTCCAATAATACCACTTACATTTGACCATGAGATTACTAGCACTGGTAAGCTGAGCTCAGAACAACACATTTCTTTTACAAATGGTTGTAAATGCAGACTGCAAGACTACATGCTCTATTTTATATACCTGTGGCAATGGCTCTGATTGAAACACACACATTCTATAATTATAAGGTTTGTCCTAAATAATTTTGTCCACATAGTGTGTGTGTGTATAAAACAAAAGTAAGATTTAATTAAACGTTATTAGGATTTAATTATGATTAAATTGCAATTCATATAAGCTGCTGGCTTGTTAATTACCTGCAAGTCATTCGTATTAGATTTAGTATTTTAAATGCCAAGTTTGGCGTCATCATTACTTTATGATGAATGTCGTATGGCCAAGTGTCTGGGTTTTTTTCACATGTCACATGACCGTATGTTCAGAGTCATCTGTGTGAATCAGATCTTGTGAGGTGTAAAAAAATAGTTGTCAGGCAATTGGTTTACTCATTTTTTTTTAACACATTAGAGTCAATAGGTTCTACATTTTTATTTCAGTAACTGATAGTTTCCCCATTTGTATTTTAGGAACACTTAACATCGCACGTGTCAAACTAGAAAAACATTCCATTATCTATTGTAAAATTATAATCATATTACTTGTTAAGCTCTAACGGTTTTTACTTTATCAGCTTTAATCCATTCTATTATTGGTTACATGCAGAACAAAAATTTTGTTTTACTAAAACTTATTTGTGATGTTTGCTGCTTGTTCCTCTGCTTCTTATGTCAAAACCTGACTCAACAACCGCCTATAGGTTAATGTGAGAAATATGATTGAATTATGTTTAATGGAAATGAGTAAAATAAGCAGAACGAGGCTGGTAGTTCAATATTAAGACTAGACCTAGTTTTAGTAAACTTTTTAATGGTTAATATCTGTTGTGAAACACGCACACACAGATTATATATATATTATATACACATACATACATGGTTGCTCCCAGAACTTACCTTTAAGTTCTACGTATCATGTGTACGCGAAAACTACGTATTATATGTACGTCAAACACGTGCGTGTCATGTAAACGCCAAATTCCATTTTTGACTATCAATACCACGACTTTCCGTTTTTATTTGGCGTACTATTTCTATGCATTTTCATGAGACCGGGCATGATAATGCGCTGTTTTGTTTACAGAGTCAAAGTTAAAAGAGGGCATGTTCTGTCTATTAAAATCATGTCATAGTAACATCCCCTTTCCCTGGATAGCGTGGGCGTGAGATGGAGAATTAAAACCGAAAACGGGCACTGCTTGATGCAAACAATCAGTGTCAGCGACCATTTCACTTTTACTTCAAAACTACAGCATTTCTGATCCTTTTCAATGGGATTCAGAGTTCAGTTCAGTCGTTTGACTCATTAGCTGCGCTTAAGAGAGTCGCTGTTTCTTTACTGTTTCCTTCTTTCACGATGTCTGATCAGCCGGTAACTTTACCCGTGTGCCGGCGCCTGACGTACGCCGTGGGACATTTCTTCAACGATCTCTGCGCGTCTATGTGGTTCACGTATTTGCTGGTGTATTATCACTCGGTTCTCGGTTTCGCGGACACGAACGCAGGTGCACTGCTGCTGGTCGGTCAGATAGCGGACGGGATCTGCACTCCGCTCATCGGTTACGAATCCGACAGGACGTCAGGATGTGGAAAGTATGGGAAAAGAAAGACCTGGCATTTAGTGGGTAAGAGTGTGAACTCAAAACTTGTAGTTGTTTTTGTAACTTAAATTAATGGACTGATGCGGTCGGAGTGTGAATGATCGCGTGTTCTGATATATTTCCTAAATTGTTACTTATTATGAATTCCTTAGGATTACTGTTAAGTCGATGTGGTGCTTTACAGTAACCTTTAGGAGGGGTATTCCGCCTAAACCCCGTTAAAATCCCTGAAAACTCCCGCTAAAGACTTGATTTAAGTGCAGACGGATGATTCATATTCAAAGCAAACGGGCAAATTAAACGGAAGCTCGTCAGCTGTAGTCAGGGAACTGTTAGATGCACTTTCAACGAATAGGCTACAAAACAAAGCTTTAAAACTTAAAAACGGAAGTGTTTCCTCCAACGTGTGGTCAATAAGTTGATCGCAAATTTCAGAAACTAAATTTTGTTTTCTTTTTTTTTTTTCGTGGCATGTTATGTGTTTCAGGGTTTTTCACCAATGGGCAACTATTTTAAGATGACAAAACTGTAAAAAATTATAAAAATGTAAGAACAGTTTTGCAAATTTAGCCTTAAGCTGTCACTTAGTAGCACCACTAGTTTGGAACAAACACTTTACCATAAAGAAAGATGTTTGTTTTGTACTTTTTTTTTTTTTTTTCTCAATAACTTGGGTAACACGCTCTTTAGATACAGACAACACAAATTGTGTCAAACATGGCAAAAAATGAATTGTGTCATGCTGCAGAAAACAGCATTGTTCAGTTTACTGTCCTTTTCCTCCCAGGAACAATAAGCGTGTTTGCCTCCTTTCCCTTCATATTCAATCCCTGCATTGGATGTGATGAGAAAACCCCACAGACCACCGGACTGATTTATGCCATCCCGTTCATCATTATCTTCCAGTTCGGCTGGGCTGCTACCCAGATATCCCACCTGTCACTTATTCCTCAACTGGTCACATGTGAGCACGCCAAAGTGGAGCTAACATCATACAGGTACAGTACACCTGTAACCAACAGAGGATAAATGTAGCCAAATCTTAAAGTCTTACGGTCAGTGATGCTATTAGGAACTTTTTTTCTTGGAAATATAACAGGAAAAAAAAATATATAAAATGTTTTTCTCAATGTCGGAAAGCAATTAAAAATCATCATATTTTATCCTATTTTGAACAATGTGTGTTTTATTATTTATTTATTTATTTAACCTGGTATTTTTATTAATTTTTTTATAACTTGATCTTTGTTGAAAACAGAGTCAGAACATGGACGAATAAACACTAATGTACTGTATATTTTATTGTGACTTTAAATTAAACTTTGGCTTTCAGGGAAGTCATTTTGTGGCCTTATTTAACATTGTATTGATATACATAAAATTGTTTGCTTTCTTTAACAGGTATGCTTTCACAGTGGTGGCAAACATTGCGGTATATGCTGTGGCGTGGCTGTTGTTCCACTTCCAATCCCAACATACAGAAGACCCGTCGATTTCCCAGAGTCTGGGCTGGGTTGATATTGCCACATTCAGAGTGAGTAAATGCAAATATATACCTAATTTACTGATCAAATCGAAAGCTTAAGTATGTCTATCGAGCTGAAAACATTTAGAGCTAAAGGGATTGTCCACCCCAAAATAAAAATTGTTTCGTTCCAAACCTGTATGACTTTTTTTCTTCTGTGGAAAATATTAAAAAAGGTATTCTGAAAGTAATAAAAGAAGATATTATGAAGAATTCAATATCCATTCCCATCAATTTCTATTGTATAGACATAAATACAGTGGAATTCAGTAGCAACGGGAACTGTTTAGTGACCAACATCTGCTGTTTTAATTTCCTTTTAATATCTGCTTTATCTTTCTTGTGACAGTATCTGGCTCTAATAATATGGGCCATTGGTACTGTTACCTCCGTCATCTTTCACCTGGGAACTAAGGAGGAACGAATCCAGCCTCAGGAGAGTGAAGAGACTGGGCAATCTCAGACTTCAATCCCCAGCTCTTCCCAGATCTCCGGACCCCTGCTCCTGTGGAAACACTGGCTCATTGAGTCTGCCTTCTATCAGGTGATTTCATGTAGATCTGAACAATACACATGCACAGACACACAAAAAGCTTTATTATGTACACTACAAACAAGTAAAAATCCATCTAATAATAAAAAAAATATTTCACAGTATTCTGCTGAAAACAATAAAGGTGCATATTTTTTTTTCCTACTCCAGGTTGCCATACTATATATGTGCACACGACTGATTGTAAACTTGTCCCAAACATACATCCCAATGTATCTGACCAACTCCTTATCACTTCCAAAGGTGAGAAACATGACGCCTATCAATACAAAATCAAAGTTTTTTGGGTGGATCATAAAAATCCAGTAACCACTAGAATGTTAAAGGGATAGTTCACCTAAAAAGAAAAATTTCTAATTGTCATTTACTCTAAAACTATTATTAATAAATCTCTCAACCCTAATAAAAATGACAAAAGCACATAACACAATTATAAAAACTTAAACTAAAATAAAAACTAAATATAAAACAAAATTACATTTCAAAATATGAATAAACATTATAAATTGAAATTAATGTGAATAACACTAATATAACTGTGTGGAACACATGTTTTTGTCCATGCAATGAAAGCCAAAAGGATCCAAAGGAACAATGGAGTGTATTCACTTTTATTGCATAGACAAAAAAAAAACCTAATATAAACATAGTGTATTTGTTTATTTAGTGTATGCTTTTAATCACAATACCACATCTGTATAATGAAGCTGGTTTGGCCAGTAATGTACTGGTACAATAAAGCGGATGTAAAATTGAGCAAAATATCCTCTTTCTTTTTTTTTTTTTCAGAATTACATTGCAACTATTCCCCTGGTCATGTACGTCAGTGGGTTTGTGTCTTCTCTGGTTATGAAGCCTGTTAACAAATGGATTGGCACCTCTGTAAGTTTTCAAGATTTTACCGACTGCATCAATATATTGTGACTCTAAATGCCTCATATTTTATTTCTGCCTTTGCAGATGGCCTATTTTATAGGTCTTGTGCCCATAATGGTGTTTTCCTTTTGGGTTTTGGTGGACACAGACATGGGTACACGGGTTTATGGAGCCGCCGTGCTGTTGGGAGCTGGATCTGCTGTCATTCTGGTCATGTCACTGTCCATGACTGCCAAACTCATCGGCGACCAAAGAGTATGCGATGATATCAAGTGATAACTTACAAACCTATTTTTGAGGGGCTCTGCATATATCAGATGAAATTAATGCAAGTCACTGGTTGGTTATCAGCTTTTTAGTTCAGTCTTGTTTATGCATTCTGAGCAATTTGGGTTTTAAATTGAATTTGCTCATTCAATTCATTTGCAAAAAGGCCAAAACGTTTCTGACAGTAATTTATAGTTTAAAATCAGTGAGGTAAACCTTGTGTTTGTCCACATGTGGTTTTGTCAGATATTACCTCTTTAACAAACACAATGTTCACCAGCGTTTCATTGCAGCAATGAGCACAGCACAAGCAGTAATGCCAATTTAGCCAACAAATAACTTTTAGAAACTCTTTTTAAAGGAATAGTTCACCCAAAATGTAAATTTGTTGAAAATTTAGCATTTTATCACTTGCTCACCAATGGATCAACTGCAGTGAATGGGTGCCATCAGACTGAGAGTTGAAATAGCTGGTAAAAACATCACAATGATCCACAAGCGATCTACATGACTACGTTCCATCAATTAACATCTTATTGTGAAGTGAAAAGCTACATGCTTGCGAGAAACAAGTTCATTATTAAATGTTTTGAACTTTTTCACTTATAAACAGTGCTTTATCTATGCATATTTCTCTCCTGATTCAGATAAGATGACTTTTTCACTGGAATAAGTGATATTGTGGATAGAGGATTTTTTTAATAAAACAAGGTTGATTTGGCTTTAAACGAAATGTCATTTTAGAAATATGTTCTTATATAGAAATTCTGTCTGGAGCCATACTTTTCAATAATACTAATGAAAATCTTCCTTTTAACAGCAAAGCGGTGCTTTTGTGTACGGTGCAATGAGCTTCACTGATAAGGTGGCAAACGGAATTGGAGTGATGATAATACAGGCTTTACACCCCTGTCAGTGAGTACAATCCAGAATTTCCAATCCCCTTTAATCCCATTTCCATCCCAATTCCAGGCTTCTGACTGTGGTGGCCGGGAATGTGGATTCTTTAAATACCCTGCTTGTCTGCAAATACAATCTTAAATGCAGGGTGACTATTATCTGCTGGTCTAATTTTAGGACAATTATTCACTGGTTGTTATAATGTGTGTGTTACAGCTGGCCTGTGTGTATTCAGCAGTGTGCATATAGTTTGTGGAAGTCTAACACTTCGTCGTCTCATGTTTTATGGAGATTATTTTGCGCTTTGTTTACAGCACACTGGACTCTGACTGCAAATGGTTTTTCCGCACTGTCATGGTAATCGCCACCGGTGGTGTGGCTGGCGTTGCAGCTCTCTGTCTCTCTTCCCTTCTCATCTGGCCCATCGCAATTCGCAGACGTGAGTCCTGGAAAATTTTTGAAACCTTTGAAAATGTATTGTTGTTAAACCACTAAAACCTTTCCCAGCCTGAAATGGTGGATACGATGGCTTGGTAGCACAAATTTTATGACAGCTGCTGATCTTTGTTCTACATTAAAAGGGGAACTAGATTTCCAGGGGAAACCATATGCACCCAGGTGAAAGGGAAATTATGTTGGCTGAATCGAAAACAAGAAATATTTCAATTGTAATGTTTATAATTTTAAATATGATGGTGGTCGAATTGTATTGAATTGTCGAATTGTAATTACTATGTAAGATGACAGTCCTCATGTTATATATTTTTTTGAATGAGACCATAAACCATATAAAGACAGGAATGATAATGTAAAGACATTTGTTTTGTCAAAATAAAGTAATGGGGAAAAGCGAAATCAAATTATTTAAATATTATCTTATTTTTAGAGTAACATTATGAAGTAATACTTGTAATTGTTTTTTGCATAATGCTTTTCACAGTATAAAGCACCAATTTAAAAATGCCTCTGTTTAACATTAAATATGATGAATTGGCATGTTAAAATACATTTTATAAAACCTTTTTCTTTTCTTTCTTAATGTTGACTGGCATTTTGCAATGACATTGTATGCTTAGCTGTAGCATTTATTTAAAGTTTTTATTTGTAAATATACTTATTTGCATTATTTCCTTAATGTGCTTCATTTCCTTGTATTCCTATTACAAATCCATTATTGCCTCCTCAGGTCTCGCAGTCATCACGGGGCTGATGGGTACACATGACGATGAGACTAACAGCCGTGAGATCAATGGTATACTGAACTGACAGGTGTGTTAAAAACAGTGTTAAAAACTTGAAAACACTCAACATTCTGTGAAAGACTGGGCCGCACTGCCGAGGAAACACTATGACTCCTTTTGTAACTAACCAGGAACAAGGAAAAGAAGAAAAATTGCTGCGCTGTTGTCACGAGTTCTTGTCTCAGCACTTCGGAGATGCGAGTTTCAGCATTGTTCTTAAACTGTCAACAGGCTCTTTGTGTGACATTTAAAATATGAACTCAGGTCTGTCACATGGAGTGACAACTCGAACAGGACAACAGTAATACAACACAATCAAGATGGGGAAGTCGCTGAAAATTTGCCAAAGTTGTCTAAGGATTCCCCTGGAAATGAAAAACACATCTAGTCTGTATGATAACTTTTAATTACAAATACAGAAACTGATCATTCTTGAAAGTTTTGCAGATGCTTTTATGCAGAGTGTCTTGCTGTAAGCACAAATATGTTTGTAGTAAAGCTTGTTCAGGCGGTTATGCCTGTACTGTTTTGAAGTGGTACACGTGATGGCTGTAAGAGAGTTGTGATATTTTTGTCAAACTGAAAGGTCTTGGGATTGTGTCATTCCAGTTCCTGTTGTCATCGGTTCTGCATTTACATTCTGTGGACCAGAACAAAGAAATCTTCACGGCTTAATTCACAGATACAACCATTTTTACTGCTCTGCCAAGAGAAAACTAGCTAGCTGTTGACGTTAATACTGCTTTGAGATCACCTGTAGCTCGTTAAAGTTCATGGCAGTTACGTTTTTATCCACTAGAGGGAGCAGAGCTTCGTGGCACTGCAGTGAATTTTGGAAATTCACAAGGTAGAAAAAAAACTATTTTGGCCATTGTCATCCATCATTATGATTATTATTAATTTAACTCTAATCATAAAAAGGAAAACTGAGATTTATTACTGTTGTAAAGGACAGCTGTACTGTAAAATTTAAAAAAAGCATACTTTATACAAAACATATCTACTTGAAATACCCCTGAGATTTTAAGTTAATAATTTAACAGCACATTAATATTTATAATTATTGCTATTACTATTTTATATTTATAAAAAGAAAGAGTGATATTTAGTACTGTTGTAAATTACAGTTGAACTGTCAAATTAAAAAAAAAAATTACATGATTTACTTTTTAAAACTATGTTAAATACTAATAGTCATGTCTAATTATTTCAAGCTTTTATTTGGGCAGAATACTAATGGATCACTTCAAATGTATAAGGGTAGTTGATGTATATGTGTGGCAGAAAAATGTAAAAAAAAAAAAAAAAAAGACATATATATATATATATATATATATATATAACATTGAAGATAAACCTCTCTCATGCTATTTGTATCTCTAAGAATGAAGATACATTTTTCTCATGTTATCTGTGTTAAGTTTTGTTTTGATTTTGCTATGTCACACCTTAGGACACAGTCCAATATTCATTTGTCAACAACCCATATCCTCAAAAATACTGTGAATTATGCAAACAAATATGTATGTAATTTGATTAATCGAGCATTCTTCTTTTTTAATTTGCATAGGATTTAATTATCCATTTCATTAACTCTCACACTCCCTGCAGTTTCCATTTGAGGAACCCTTTTAAAATTGCACATAGTGTTTGTTGGGGTTATAGCACAGTGATTCTATCATACAAATAAAAAAGTTGAGCCACAGAAGTTTTTGAAGATTACAGCCCTGCTTCCCTCCTGGAGCTCTGCATATAGTCCATCAATGCCGTCCCGCCGTCATATCTGAATACACTCGGGTCATAATACTGGGTGGTATTGCCATTTGAAATAAATTTCAGAAACGCAAGCAGCAGAAACAAATGCAAATTTACCCTTTAATTAAAGCAGAGCTGCCTGACTCCTGGGTATCAGCCCACGGTGTGCCAGCAGCAATACCCCCCTTGCAGTCTTTAAACATGCTGCTGTGGGTAATTTGAGGGGCAGGCGTCATCTCCGCCTGTTAGTGTGACCACTAATTGGAGTCTGGACCATGGCCTGTACTTGGATGGAGGCAGAGTGGTGTGAATGATATAAGATTACATCGTGAGGGGAGCAGAGGTAGGGGACAGCCACCCAAGAATACTGGGGTTGCTGTATGGAGGGATTCAGAGAGGTCAGGCAAATCACACACAAGCTGCCAAATACTTTACTTTATATACTTTTATAGACCGCTCATTATAAGTGTGGTAAGAGTCGTTTAGTTTTCTAACGGTATTTAATTGAGACTGTGATGATGAATATAAAGCTCTTGACTTTTTGAACTGAGACATACAGGACGGATTTTGCTCGTGTATAAAAGTTACATTTTGCTACATTAAGTCAGTATATAATTGAAAAATTGATTTAATTTTGTAGAACTATGACAATGGTTAACATTTTTAGCAATTGTATTGTATCTATCTGGTAACTGTTGGGAGAAACTGTGATTAGGCCTATCAGATAAATGTATTAAGTCCATTTGTGATCCTGGATCACAAAACCAGTCTCAAGTCACTGGGGTGTATTACAATAGCCCAAAAAAAAAAAAAAAAATTATAATAATAATACATAGTATGAGTCAAAATGATCTTTTATACCAAAAATCATTAGGGTAGGCCTATATAAATATATATATATATATATATATTAAAACTTTAAAAATGTTTGATTAGTAATATGCATTGCTATAAGAACTTCATTTGGACAATTTTAAAGGCAGTTTTCTCATCCATTTTTTTGCATCCTCAGATTTCAGATTTTAAAATAGTTGTATTTCAGCCAAATATGGACATATCCTAACAAACCATATGGAAAGCCTATGTATAAATCTCAATTTCGAAAAAATTCACGCTTATAACTGTTTTTTTTGTTTGTTTGTTTGTTTGTTTTTTGAACTTAGAACATTCAATGTCTTTCACATTCTCATTTTCATCTAATAAAAATGCAGTTTTGAGGGGACCAGAGTTGTTTGGCACACTTTTTTGAATATCTTTGGTGGAACAAACGCTACGAATTTGTCTGGAATACGGTTACTATGGTAATGTCTGAGAACTAGTCTTTTAAAACGAGAACAGGAGAGGATGTCATCGTCTCTCATATTCTTCTCTCAAGTTGGACTTTACCCAAAAACTGTCCTCTAGCACTTTTCAAATTACAACTAGCATGTCATGCTCGCGTATAAACAGAAACTTGACATTTAGCTCTCCTGTGGCACAACAGCAGGCTGACCATTTCGAACTCTATTTAAAACGCAGTTTTTCATTTGGGTTGTTTTATTTAAATGTTCGACGTTCTTTGTTTTCATATCGATATTCTAGTAAATGTAAGATTTATTTTCTTCCCATGGCTGAAAATGATATGTAACCAAATCTATTTAATTCCTCCCAGAAAGCCTGGGGAGCGACATTTTGCCCTGCGTGAAATGCCAAGTTCAGCGTCCCAATGAACTCACAATGCACTTCGCTGTAAAATAAAATATAACAAAGAACACTTTATCGTTTAATTATTCCTAAGTCGATTAAAAACAAATTTGTTATTTTATTTAAAACGTCTTCAGAATAGTTGACGTAAAATGTTGCACGTGACAAATGCGTCACTCGAAGGTCATTGAGAAAAAACTGTTGATTGTCGAGATTTATATAGAGTGAACGTATGAATTATACAGTAAATAATGAAGATACTACTGAAATTCATCACGGTGTACAGTTGTACAATTAGTAGATGACTCATGGGTACAGAAAAATTTGACAGACCGCACTGCATGAATATTGTTATTGTTATTTGGTAAATATTGCTCATCATCCAGGTGAGACTCAAACACACTATCCTTGTCCGTTATACCACTGGAACTGGGCTTTAAGTATGCAAACAAATAATGAAAAATCCAGCATGTAATATGGGCTCACCTTGTAATAGTTTGCTTAGGCTATGTCATCTCCAAATAATTTCTAAAGGCTTTTTGTTTTGGCTGGGGGAATATGTGGGCATTTGATGGGTCCTTGAGAGTGACTTTGCCGTTTCACCACACACTCTCCTTCAAAAATCGTAAAAAACCTTTAAGAGAAGGCAATTAGAGAGAAAGAGAAAAGGTTACTGGCAGAGAGCATGTGATTATTGTCAGAATAAGGATAGATCACGAATCATTGCGGATGACCAAAGAATGTGCAAGAGTGAGGTTTCCAGCCCCCAGCTGGGATGGAGGCCTTGCTTGAACCTGTTGGAACTGGATTCGAATTCGTCAAGCATCAACTGCTGTTCTGACTTACAGTGCTGCTTTTTGGTGTCACCCGTGATTCATTTCAGACAGACCTCAATTGCCATGATCGTAGCAGAGGCTGATTTGCCGTGACAGACGATTTGTAAACAAGCAGGGCCAAAGTCATTAATGACAGCAATACACAAACAACATCAGCATTTAGCCAAATCTGATGCAGTGACTAAAGCTGTCCACACTATCATTTAGGTTAGTCAAAATGACATTCTTGTCTGAGGTTTGCTCTTTGTCTATTGTCATACCCTTTTCTAAAGTCAAAGAGTGAGTTTGGTTCATGTGGTTCGCTTTAGTATCACAGAGAGCTCTGTTTTCTCCTGCAAGCTGGATGCGAGTTGAAGTGTCTGACCCAATATCCTGTCCTTACAGAATTGTGGTTGGCCAACTGCCCTCTGGCTGGAATATAAGTCAGTAGTATTATAATGTTTTTGGAGGCCAACAAGCCTCTATAAAAACAAGTTATTTGTTGTTCCAAATTAAACACCATGAGGTTTCCCATTTTTGAGACTCAAACAATACGCGTATTATTATTATTCAGTAAGTAGTTCTGAGTCATGTTTCAAGGGTGTTGATAGAATCCAACAGCCCTGGGAGTTTTCATTATTTATATCACTTACTAGCATGTCTATGTTTGTGTATTCCAGATAGCCTGGGTGTTTTTCTGCCAGATACATCATAGGGTCTAATCTAACTTTATGAGAAAATCATTAGATGAATTATTCATTCAACTGATTGGGTCAAAACAATGATTCATTCAGGAAAGAAACAAGTGACTTTTTATGATTTATTCTACCGATTCATTTAGAAACACTGAGTCATTCAGGAACTAAACACCAGTGTGCATTGGCAAAACCATTTATTTTGTTGTGGCTTTGTTCTATTTACACCCCGTCTACACCAGACAGGAGCTGTGCATCCTGCCAAAAGTAAATAGAACTCATAATCAAAGAATATATATATATATATATATATATATATATATATATATGTCAACCAATGCATTTGCATACCTCGTATGGGGCCTTGGGGCGTGGCTTCTGCAACGGCTGAGCCAGGGGGTGTTGAGTGGGTGTGGACAAAGAAAGAAATTCACATACAGTGCAGGCAAATATACAACGGCTTGCCAAAATATTCAGAGACCAACAACAGGGTAAAACAAGGGTAAACACTGGCAGATAGAGGAATTTTATGAGCGGTTTCACTCCGTACCACAATTTCCAGAATTTTATGAGATGTTTCACTCTGTACGACAATTTCCAGAGTTTCTTTTTGACAGGTAAGCTAGTAAGCAAGTTAAATTTATTTCCGTATAGACTCATAAAAGCTGTGTTTAAGTTGGAGGAAGCGTGACACGCTAAAAAGACTTTTGCAAAGGTTGCATGAAAACATGCTTTATATTTGTTGTTCCACTAGATAATGCTACAGATGACTGCACCCATTCTTATGATGGTGGATGAATATTTCGGATGGTGTTGTCCAGTTGCCGATGATAAACGGATGTCCACTTCTATTTCTGACATACTACACACCTTTGAGCTACTTCCAACCAGAGCCAGGCGAAAAACAACCGCTCTGCTTCCAACAATAACAGCTGATGTTTTTGCAGCATTTGCTTTGATTCGCCCGGTGTAGACAATCTTAATTTATTTTTTTAATACTTGCAAATGTATTTAATTTTTAGTTATGGTGGCTCAAATTTGTTGTGTTTTCTCTCAAAATCTTTTAATTTGAATTGAATGAATTCTTGCGCTGCATTTTCACTTATACGGTAAAACTTTTGTAGCCAGCGGCGCGTACTGTCAATAAAATAATCATATTTGTATTTTTAATCTCAACAGTGTTTTGGATCTGCGTTGTGAAGTGTGTGGGGAGCTGACAGGATACTTTTGACACTTAGTCCTTTGATGCATGATAAAAACAAAAAATTCCAACATAAAAAAAGGAAAAGAAAAAGCAAGTAAGCCAAACAAACACTGCCCACATATCCCCCACACTCACTCAGCACTCCTGCGGCCAAGCAAGGGCTGGACTTCTCATTGCCATGTGGTTGATGGAGGTGGTGGGGGGAAAAACACATTTAATTTCCACATTCTTTCAGTAAAAAAAAATTCAATTTCTTCTCCCATAAACTATTATTTTCTAATCAGCTCTGTGTGAATCAAAGGTAATGAAGAAGACAGAATCGGTTTCTACTCTGGTGGTCTTCATACCCTACTGTATGAAGACGGGGATTCTTCAATCCCTCAATATACAGCAGAACAGATAGGAAACTCGTGATTTAACAAGGTCAAAAGGAAAAAAGGGATGTTGGATGACATCATCGTGGTCAGGTCTCAACGTAGGATTGACTTTGTGTTGTAGAAGTGGGTGTGTGAGTACCCTGCTGTGCTTGTAAGAAAATAGCAAGTTTGGATGCAGCACACAACGTATGTTCTGTTCTGTTCTCATGGGATTTTTGGCATCAGCTTCCAGTTTCTTCATACATGTGCTTTATAAAACGAATGCAGTGTGGTTTTGTGCAAGTGTGCTCATGCGGGTATGTGTGACTGTTAACACAGCTGGCATTAGCTGGTCTGTCTAGCAGCCCGTGGTGGTGTGGTGGTGGTGGTGGTGGTGTGGTCTGGGTGTCTCTCAGATGGTCTGCTCAGAGAGTGTGGACTCCTGAGTGGGAACTGTTGTCGAAATCTTAATCCTTTAGGTCTCACCCTCACGCTCTCTCTCTCTCTGTCCCTCTAAACTGTCCAGTCTCTCTCTGTGCCACACAGGGAGGTAAAGATGAGAGCAAGAAAGAGGCAGCTGAGGAGGATTTGCACTTCTGTTCCTCTTGTTTCTCCTGTTTGGCTGAGTTTGGGACCGGTTTAAAAACATCCACATCTCCTTTTCTCTCCCTCTCTTGCTTCCTGTATCCGTCTCTCTTTATGGAGCTCCCCAGCATCACACACACGAGTGGCAACACGGCAGAGAACGCTGTGAAATGGCAGCTGTGTTATGATATGACAGCTAAGACATGGTGGATGGTGAGTGGCGTTATTTAACCTACTTTAAAGAAACTTTTAACTTTGTGCTTTATCATGTACAATCTGTTGCGGCTTTTGCATATATGTATCTTTTTTGAATAGCCGTCATGACGTAATTGGCTGTGGAGTAGTTGTTTGAGGGGTCTGACGTGTTATTTGTAGTGTGGTGAGCAGGTGACCTCAGATGACTTTGGTAATATAGCTGAGCGCTGTTGTTGGGATGAAGCTTAGACATGGCTTCTGGGGATTTTTATTTTGCTTTTGCGTGTTTCATGAAAGTACATGTCATTTGTTGTTGTTTTACTGATATTCTTTGACATTGTGTCAAATTTACTGACTTGCATTTTTAGTGGCAATTGTACTTAATACAAATAAGTAAATGTAAAAACAGTATCTTATATATTTCTAAAATAATTTTTAATATATAATTTAACATTGAAATAAACATCAATCATTCCATTACAAATTCACTCCTTTTTTTACATTCTTTATCTTCTCTCTCTTTATTGTGGAAGACAGAATAATTTTTTATTTAAAGGTTATCAATTTATTATCTTGAATTTGAAGCACTTAGCTTTGACTTCATACGTATCTGATATTACTGTCCATGTTTTAATGACATGTGGCATTAAATCAAGCTGTTTTGCCGCACAATGCTTCGAATATCATTTTAAATTATAACAAAATATGTACAGTCTGAGCTTGCTTCTGTTCTACACGGGCTGATTTTGTTTTCCTCACATTATTATTAGCACCTGAAGTTATTTAAACTCCATTCCGTCCACGTGTTTTATTTCACATGCTTTGTGTTTTAGCTTATCTTACGGTCTTCTCCAGAGCTGGAGAGCTCTTTTCTTCTCTCAGCCAGTTTCTGTTGGAGTTCTCTTTGTTTGCTCAGTGTTCAAGTCTTCAGTTTTGCTTATTTATTCATCGATAATGGATTGATTCTGTTCCCTGTTTCGTCTCTGTTATAACAAAAGTGATTGCCCACCCTTTATCCTTCTTCCTGCTTGCTTTCTTCCTCTCTGTCCTCCCTCCTTTTCTCTCTTTACTGCGTTAGCCACCCACACTTTTGTTTAAATTAACTTGGCAATTAACATTTGCTATGAGCCTTTACTAATAACTAATCACAAATGAAGGGCTTTGATTGTTTGTCAAGCCCAGTTTGACAAATGACCTTGTTCTCAGAGCCGGTGTTTCACACATGTTCTCACTCATTCACTCACTCAATCTCTCCTTCTTTCATGCTTTGATCCTTCTTATAAGCGGCACACTTTTTGTTGCATACGTACCTCAAAACGTTCTCTGTAAAAGACTGAGATGTGAAAAGAGATTCACATTATCCTAAAATATCTGCTGTTCTTTAGACCTTCATATAGCTTGTATAGATTCTAGCAAACTCTTTATTTTCTCCTATTTTAAAATACATCTTCAGTGCATTATCAGGTGCAGTGCATCTGAATGCAGATTGTTGAATGCACACACATCTTTTATGATGCTTTTTAACTCACAGTGCCCAGCTCAGGACATGTGGGTGGGTTACACATGTTGTGCTGTTGTAGCCACAACCTTTTGAAATCACATCTGACAAGCGGAAAATAAAAATCAACTTACAACAGACAAAAGCAAAAATGTTTTCAAAGTGATTGCAATTCATCTTTTTTGCCATTTTACGTGTGGGTGGAGGAGTTTATGCTGGCTTAGCTCCTCTATAGGCTCTCTTTTCATAGTAACTTCAGTGCTGGAGGTCTTCTTGTAAACAAGGGAAATGGAGTGATATATATATATATATATATATATATATATATATATATATAGAGAGAGAGAGAGAGAGAGAGAGAGAGAGAGAGAGATTTATATGAAATCTTTTTGTAGATTTATGTGCCATATGTGTGACATGTAAACCTGTGGGTTATTTAAATGATCAGGTGTGTGTGTGTGTGGCAATTTGCAGATCAGAAGAATCGTTTTATTCACTATACTGTAGCTCAGAAACCAAAGATTGTTCTAGTTTGGATACAGTCAAATCTGGATTGCTTTCCTGTTGATGAAGTGGAGGGAAAAAACTTAATCAAATGAACATCTCCCCAGAATTTGGGATTTCCTTAAGTAGGAAGGAGATTAGGTTTGGCTAATGGGGTTTTTGAATTAAATACAAACATGGTTACAACTTAGTTAGACTTTTGCAGAATTACACTTCAGCTAAAGCTCAGGGTAAATGGGTTTTAACTTTTGGGTTTTACAGATCATGTGCTATTCTCAATTAGAAATGTCTCTGTTTTTTGGGGGGAAGGACACTTTATATGTTGGTCATGTTGGTCTCTGAGCTTAAATATTCACCCAAATATTCTCCCATCATTTACTTATTTTTTTTTATTTTAAACCTGTCTGTCTTTTGTCTGTGTAACACAAAATAATATATTTGTAAAAATCCCTTTTTTACCCCATTGACTTTGATTCTACGAACAAACATTTTTCAAAGTATTATCTTTTGTGTTCAACAGATGAAGAAATGCATATAGGTTTGGAACAACATGAGGGTGAGTAAATGATGTAAGATATTTCATTTTTGGGTGAACTATCCCTATAAAAAATTGCAAAAATCAATTACTGACTCACTTTGTTGCTCACTTGTGGAGCTGTAGAAAAGATCAAATCCTAAACTCACCATAAAATATCAATTGTTAGATTTTATTCAAGGCTGTAAAATTTCAAGTTAAGCAGGACCTTTTTTTGTTGTCATGCTTGACGTCTGCCGACGTGACGGTTTGGTGACACACGTGGACAAGCTTACATCAACATCGGCACAAATTGCGAATACAAGCATGCGTAACACTTTAGACTTAACAGGAAGCACGCCTCGGGGTTGTACCGCCAAACCCCATTAAAAGGCAGAGTTTGATGGTAACTCAAAACAGAGAGGATGGCAAGATTTGTACCAGAGCCCATGAATCTTTCCCCCCGTAGTGATTTTCTACAGCATGAGAGTGGGACAGCACGGGGGTTGTGGTTCCAGCCCGTGACTTCAGACGTCTGGAAACTGACATGAATCATTCCCAGCAGTAGAGAGAGCAGAGAGGCTAAAATTAGAGAGAATGGTCATTGAGGAGACGCACTAACAGCCCTCACAGATGCAGCCAGTCAGTACCGGCTGAGCTGGCCCGGTCTGAGGTGGGAGGGTGTAACCCCTGGGCATTTGCACATTTCTTTAGCCATTTACCGGATTTGGGATCATGTGATCTGTGACTCTTTGTGTACAGGTGTAGATGCATCTATATTTGTGTTAGCAGCTTTAGTATGTCTACACAATGTTAAAATGATGCTAATAACATGGTACTTCATTAAATACCATAGTGCTGAATGAACATCATATTCATATACCATTTTTGGTACTCCAGAGTAATTTATAGAATACCATGGTATTACCATGATAATACATCAATAAGCATGGAAATACAATGATGCATTTGCTTTTATTATTTAAGGTAATGTTGCATCTCACAATGGGAACATAAATGTCCTGCCTTTTTTATTACAGTTAAAGAAATGGTTCACCCAATATTTCATTTGATAGTTTCTCACCCTCATCTTGTTCCAAACCCATATGACTGACTTTCTTCTGTTACACACAGTAATATTAATTATAACCATTCTGCTTGTTTTAAACAGTAAAACCAAAGGGGCTGCCAAACTCTAAAAATTATAGTCTACTTCTACTATATTGTAAGCTTTATTGTGAAAAACATTCAAATTTAATTCATTAATCATGGACAATCTTCCCCACCACTGTAGTTCTCAAAGCTAATTTGTATGATTTGAATATGCTTATATTAATGTGTATGCAAGTCATATAGCTTTGTAATAAAATAAGGGCGAGTAAATGAAAACAGAATTTAAATTTTTGGACTATCCCATTAATACAGCTCATTTTGACATGCAGTTTACTTGCCTCTTGCAGAATAGGCAAATTGTTAATAGTTTTAAGAAATTTAGAGTGATCAAAAACGGCATTTTTAAATTTAATACTGTCATGAATAAGCCATTTTATTTAGAGATGTTTACGTATAGTCAGTTGAGACAAAATAACAGAATTCACACAAAAGAACAAGTTCAAAGGTTGATATTCAATAAATATTTGATATTCAAAAAATAAAGGTGCTTCATGATGCCATATAAGAACCTTTTGTCTAAATGGTTCCATAAGGAACCTTCAACATCTAAAGAACCTTTCTGTTTCACAAAAGGTTTGTGTTGAAAGAAGGTCCTTCTGGTTATGATTCTTCTACGGGATCACTGTGAAGTACCTTTTAAGCACCTTTATTTTGAAGAATGTTCTCTTGAATCTTAATACTGTATGTTTTGACCTGGATGATCATTGAATTGAAAAGTCCCTTGTTTGTCCTGAGCACTCTAGTGTAAATGTATTTAAATGTATTTTAAATATATTTATTTCATGCTCAGTATACTATAAATACATTTTCACTTCAGAAAACATTCTTTGTTTGTTCTAGCATCTGCATATTTGAACCACTTTTGAAGATTTTGAGATCCATCTTTGACACTGAGAACAACTGAGGGACTTACAGATCTACTGCAACAGATGAAAACTTTCACGGATGCTTTAGAAGGAAACAACGCATTAATGGAGTATAAAATTAATACTGCCCCATAAGATTTTTTAAATGTTTCCCTGAAGACAAAATATGTACAATTTGCCCTGATCATCCAATTCAAAAACGTAATCCATGTCTCTTAATTTAATGCATATTCTGCAAGAGGCATGTGGCCTTATGTTTCAGAACTCTAACTGTAGGGCAACTAAAGGAAGTCTTAATACCTCACAATTAAACATTTCCATTCATGCCAAGTGGATGTTGAAGCTTTAGTGCTCGTCCCTTAATGAACTGGAGAGCTGAGGCACTGAAAAGGCAATCTGCTGGCCCAGGATAATCCACCACCTTAAAAATATTTTGTTTTGCAATTTGCTTGCCAGTCGTCCAGTATAATCCTGACACCATCTGTGAGAGAGGATCTTCAGACAGCTGCATGCGATGTTGTGTCTACTCATTTAGTCATGCCATTCAGTGCTTTGCTTTAGTACCCAGCAATACCAACACAATATGCAGTTCATGACATGTTGATACTACTACAGCATATGAGGGTTAAGAATCAACCACTAAAAACTCATATAGGTCTACCATTAATATGAAAGCGAGGGGATATCGGAGCTTAGTATTTATGGCGGTTACAAATGCACTGTAGGCTTCTTAAATTCAACAAATTAATCTGATCGACTCATTTGTAACATCAATGTAATCTTTAACACGTTTGTCTTATTACATACAAGAAATTATTATATTAAGTCATTTTTTGTAGAAAGATAAACGTACAAATTATGTTTAGGTTGAAATATTACATATCACCACAAGAGGGAGACAACACTTCGCTTTTTCATTCATCTGATGCAGTAACGTCGACTACGTATTTAAGATAATTATCCAGAAAATAGGGAAATATAATGTATAATAGCAGATGTACTTTAATAAATAGTCTTAAGTTAAATAATTAATAGGTTAAAGGAGAAAAAAGTTTTTTTTAATTGTTTGGTTTTACCTGCGCTTCCCTTTTTAGCAATATTTGTTATTTTATTATGAGTTGCTTTAATAATCGTAGATTTCACTACAGGTGCTTTGCATATTTTTCATTTCGGCTTGTCATACATTATTCTTTTGTTTTACTCATAACAAATTCAACTATTCTACTCTGTCCAAGGCATCCAGTTACTGGACAGCGTCCCAAACCTCATGCATCATCTTCTTGTTCTGTAAACAAGCTTCATGTAACATTGTTTATCTGTGTTGGAAAATGGAATTAAGCTTTGAGGTGTGTCCAAAACTGAAATACAAAGCACATGAAAATGATTCGTATAGTGGGGATAAAGCACAACACCACAGACAAACATCTGTAAAGGGTCAAACATCTCATATTGCCTCCTTTTTAGTTTGCAGTGATTGAACCTTAACCACAGTTGAACAGCTTTTGAATGTGACGTAAAGCTGGTAGGTCATAATAACAATTCACATTTTATTAGAATTGAGTAGGTGCCTTGGATTTGAAGTTAGACAGCCAATCAGGAATAGAATTTCTGGATTAAAGCCTTATTTTTATTCACATTATTTTTATGAGAAAAAAAAAACTCTATTAAGATGACTTCAAACTAAGCTAAAATTTCGCTAAATGTTTAATTTTTGCATTTGACAATACAATGCATTATTAAAAAGTAGCCTCTTATTAAAAATGAATGAAAACATAATGTACAAGTAAATGGCTTTGCACACCAGTAATGATTATTTTAATGGCTTTGCATTTGAAGTAGCTTAAAGTATGTAAATACATTAATATGACATTTGTAGACCAGGCTTAAAATGCAACACTCAGTTTTACTGTATGTAGCAGGAAGTATCTACTTTGTTACTCTGTACAGTACAGGGCCCTTAGCATTGAAAAAGAAAACTTGAAAGGTTTATTTGAGTTCTTATAATACTCTGACTCATAGGCCAAGCCATTTTTATGACTCAACTATCATCAGCAGCTAATACCCTCTAAATGTGATATATATCATTCAATTAATGACGAGATCATTAAGAGGTAGCTGTTTAGGATCGAATATGTGCACTTGTCCTGAGGTCTTGACATGTGCTAACTAATCTGCATGTAATTAGAGTTCTTGGACTCTGCTGCGGGGTGCTGGGTCATTAGCTTATCACAGCATAATCACTGGCAAATTACTGCGGTGTAATCATTTTCTAATAGCCATTAGTGAGGTCCCGCAGAGGATTTGGTGATTAATTTCTAACATTATGCAAATGGTGGATATTTGATGCTGAGCGAGGCTCTTTTCTTAGCATCAAACTGTCTTGTTCATGGCTGCTCGATGAACCATGAATCATGCCATCAAGGTAGCATCTACTGTATTATGGAACCATGTGTTTGCTCTGTTAATGAGGCTTTTGCTATCAGCTTTAAATGAATAGTTCACCTAAAAATGAAAATTCTGTCATTAATTATTCACCTTCTTGTCGCTCCAAACCCGTAAGACCTTTGTTCATCTTCAGAACACAAATTAAGGTATTTGTAAAGAAATCCTAGAGCTTTATGACTAAAAGACAGCAGTACAAGACCCAGAAACATAGTAAGGACATTATTAAAATAATCCAAATGTGATACAAGCATGATTTCATGAAGCTATGAGAATAGTTTTTGCGTTGTGGTAGAAGAAATTGTTGAATAAAGTCATTATTTTTATTTTCTCTGTGCACAAAAGTATTATCGTAGCTTCGTAAAATTAAGGTTTTACCACTGATGTCAAATGGACTGTTTTAGTGATGTCCTAACTACCTTTCTAGGCCTTGAACGCTTCAGTTGTGTTGCTGTCTATGAAAGCTCTCGGATTTCATCAAAAATATCTTCACGGTCTTACGGTTTAATGACACAATCTTCAATTTTTGGTGAAATATCTCTGTTAGCACATCATTGATTACTTTTGGTGTGCATCTTGCACAGTTGGCTTTCCAATTAAATGAGTATCACATTTCATTTAGAAAATACCAAAAAATCTAGCTAATATGGATAATGTTGAGCAAAGTACAAATGAATAAAACATTTTTATAACTGTACAGTGTGCAAATATTTGACTTGCAAATAACAATTATACTTTCATTTTATGTACTATCAGATATTAGTCCTAACTTACAGCATAGTGTTGCTGTTATTTAGCATGCTAACTAAACATGCAAACTGAAAGATTAGAAAATTTTTATTCATATATATATATATATATATATAGACATATCAACCTTTTTTGTTTTCCTCATTTGCACGCTAAAGCGTACCATTTAATAAAATATGCACTTAGAGCGAGGCTGACTTGATTCGAACCACTTGTTTTTGATGGAATTGCTTGGCTTACCCCGAAGGTGACTGTAATATGTCACAAATGATCCAAAATTGGTAAATTATGCACAATTTGCACTTAGCATTCAGATGGCATGAGCAGTGAAAGAAAAGTTGGTCCTCTTGAGGAGAAGGAGCAAAGTCTTGGCATTGGACTGCATGCCTTGGATCTGTCTTGAGAGAGAGTTTCCAGACGTTTTCCCCTCCCCCTCTCATATTGCAGTAGTTTGGAAAAGTGAAGTTGTATTGGAGACTGGGATTTGCCTTGGGCAGTATATATGTGTCTCTGTGGAGCCGGCCAATCATGCATTACACCCACATGTGATTTCATGACATGGAAACAGCCGCAAAAAGGCAAAGTCCACATGTGCTAAGAGTCTTTACTGCAACTACAATGATGCAATTTGAGGGGGGAAGAGAATAGAAACATATTTGACATGCTAAATCTGCAAGGCACTTGCACTTAAACAGCAGTTAAATAGGAGCTAAACCAGCCATTAGATGGTAATTTAGACTGGTATTGCTTTGATAAATTGAAAGCATTGTTGCTAAGATGCATCTTTAGGCAGGCTTCAACATATCCACACTTTATTTGCGATATACCGCAGTGTTTCCATCTCACCACTAGTTGGAGTATGACACTGCAGTATGCAAAGAACACTTGATAGGGGCAGTAATTGACACTCGGTACTCACTGTACAGTCTTTGATACACTAGATACCTTGTCTGTAATATTGCCCGATCCGACTGTTCCAGCTTCACAATATAGCCAAATCCATATACTCACATTAGTAATGTTTCCTAGTACATATGGTTTATTTGGTATATTTCAGATAAATTATATATGACTTACAAAGTTTTAGATACCATAAATCACCCCATATGAAATCCGAATTAATCACATTAATACGAATGAGGTGATATAGTTTTTGGTAAACCCCTGCATGAGCTTCGGAATGTTTTCTACAGCAGTATCACAGTCATTTTTGGTCTGCCCTCTTGAGGATGCCCACTTTTATAAGTCAGAATGATTAGGAACCCGCAGGCTGTTTTTTCTGAGATTAGGTACTTACGTGCTTGGGTGAGTTAAGAGGCTAAAAACAGACCAAACGCGTTTCCCCCAAACATTTCATGAGATAGGTTTAGATGACATATGATCTATCAGCTCTCACGTATCAACAAAATAAACCTGTGCAGTTCATTTAGCAGTGGAATTTCTACTTTCTGATTTCTCCTGATACAAACAGAAAAAGAAGGACGAGAAGGGGAGGTTTTATAACCTGTTCTTTCTTTTAATTAACTGTTTTATATAGCTCTTTTATTTTGTCCAAGTGTCCAGGCCAGAGATTTTAGCTGTTCAGTAAAACAACACACCACTTGTTCACGATAGACATGGGTATATTTTTAGTTCAGGTTATTTTTATATTATTTTTTTTAAACTTGTTACTTTTTATATATAATCACTCAATAGAGGAGAATGCAAATCACATATAATTTCTATTAAAAATGTTAGTTTTCATTGTATACATTTTAATCTGCAATTTGTTATCTCAATAAAAATAACATAAACATCTGGCATATAAAAGTGCACTTTTTTACAGTTAGACTTGTATTTTTGAATAGAATAGAATTGCACAATTTTGCTTTAAATAAAATTATTGCAATTACACTGTCACTTAGGGTATTGTTTCCTAAAACATGTTTCACCCCGAAGAGTTGATTTTACACATCATGCAGTCAGACCTGCACTTTTTCTGTGAGCAGGTAAATTGGATCTGCTCTGCTTTGGCCAGTGCTGCTCTTTTATCATCATTTACACTCTTCTCTGCATTAAACGCCTGTTCTTTGTCTTTCAGGTGCTTTCAGGTTTGACAGTGAAAAATATATACATGAATAGTTCATTTGTGTAGCCTATGTTTTTGAAACTTTAGTTCACGTGTGGGATGTGTGTGTTTGTCTCTGTGAACGCCTGTACTTGTGCGTTGTGTGTTTCTGATCATGCTGCATAAAGTTCAACTTTAGTTTTACGTGTTCTTAGTCATAACAATATATTGCAATTCTGTCATCATTTCACGCATGCATGAAATAAGACTAAATTGTAGTTTATGGAATTACCGGAAGAACATCACCGAAATGTTTTTCAGTTTATTTACAATACGCCAAAATATAATCTTAAGACCTATAAATATAGTGAAAATATTAAGCACAAGAGTGTGGAGCAGAAGTCTGTATTTTTCGGACTTGGAGGCTATTTTGTGGGAGAAACAAAAAGAGCGTTTGCATGGAAAATAAAGCGACCCCAAGTCTAAAGGATCCAAAATACGCGACTGCGTTTGAAGGTGCCAACAAATACACGAGGACATGTGGATTTTGGAGAAGTCTTGTTGGAAAAGTTTCAAACTTATTTTGGTTCTTTAAAATAACGTTTAACATGTTAAAAAAAAAAAAAAACATTTAACAGAGCTTACGTTAGCACATAAGTAGCATCTAGAGTTCTAGAGTTTTACTTATATAGACAGCTTTACCACGCGGAAAAAAAGTTATTATTTCAATTAAGGAATAATGTAAAATAAAGTGTATTTTATTCATTTAGAAAAAATAATTATGGGAACAGCATATTATAGTCTACCATACCATTTCATTTGTGTTAAACTTCCTGAAGATAAAATAATGTAATCTCATATTTATACAGTTACTAATTAATTAATTAATGCATTTTTAAAAAATCTACCTCAACTTATGTAAGATGTTTGCGCAGATGTAGGAAATTTATCATTTGGCTTCATTCTTCATGGTCTTAAATTTAGCTTCAGGAACGGGCAAATTAATAAAACATTTAAAACGCTTTTAAAAATACAACAAATACATTTTCATATGATATAGTTTAATTTTTTTTTTTTTAAATTACAATCTTTATATTCGTTCTTCTAAACAGGATAAACATATGCTAATCGTTGCTATTTACTGACCCATGCGGTTTTTCTTTCGAAAACAATATATCAGTTTTATTACATTTCCACTTAATGCTGCCAATTGACGGCAAATAGACATGTGATGGCAAGAATAAGCAAGTCTTCAACTACAATGTTTAATCAAATCACCTAAATTTAAGAGTTACCAACCGCCTGTCAACTGAGAGCATTATCAATCTTGTCTCTGACCAAATAGTGTCTGATGAGGAACTCGAAAGGTTATATATTTGACTGAGCTGTTGCAGCTTTTTCGAGGAAGATGAAAAACGAGACAGCTTCGACAACTTAAAAGAAACTCCATCCACTAAAGTTTACTCTTTGAGCAATGCACAAGTAGGCCGCACTTTGTGTAGACCTAAGAAAAAGCATAGAGGCGTAAACCCCTAAGTTCAATAAACCTCTGTTTGTGTAATTTATGTAAATTAGCCATTATGAAACGTTCTTCCTTGTTGCGGCATTTCAAAAGAATCAGATTTTTGCAGACATGCATAAATCGTAAGTTACCTAGCCCATAAAAAACAACTCGTTTTCCTATGGGCCTACTTGACTGTCAGATTATTTATGTTCTGAAATGCCCAAGGCGTCTTGTGACCCTTTAAAATAAGAGCAGAAGGTGTCGCGTAAGGACACTGCAATTGACTGAGCACTAATGACTTAAAATAGATTAAACGCAAATTTAAGTAATACTGGCAACACGACCCCATGTCAAAGGCTGTAATTATATTTGTTCACTTTAACTTATTTAAAGTGAAATAATTTGTAAATAATATATTTTTTATAGTAAAGTTAGACGCTAATGCATAAAGTGATATCCGTACAAAGCTGACGCACACTCAAACAGATTTTATTGATATATATTGTTTATCTTGGAAACAGGTTTGACTCTCAAATCAAGTTTTGAAGTTATTGGAACATGTAATGTTTGTTCTGGTTTAACATTCTTAGCCTTGAATCATATGGGCCAATGACAAAGGATCTCTGGGGTTATAAAAAATATTTTGAAAATCTAGTTTGTTGTCATGTTGATTTTATACATTTTTATACCAAATTCTTTTCTTTTTTTTACTAAATGCAATGTATTTATTTATCTATTTTTAGTTTTTACAATTTTTTTTTTTTTTTTTTTTTTTTTCACATTTTTTAATTTTATTTATTTTCGAGCCATGGATCTCATTTAGGCTAGTAATTTAAGGATTACTCAATTTGACCTGAACAGAAATGAAAGACATGGTTGTCATGTATGCATGGATGCATGCATGCATTCAATCAATTTAGCATGAATTGCATTTTAATATATTTCTTAGTAACTTTATTGATTCGGACAAAAATGAGGGTTACGTCACTGACCCATATATAAAGTATACATAGGCTATATACTGTATAAACTACGCCATCAAGTGCAGTTCTTCTAAACGAGTGGCTCCAGTGCACACACACACACACACACACACTCACACACTCACGCCACCCCCGTATTTCATCAATTCCTTCTCCGCGAGGACTGTAAGATGTGTGTATGGAGCTCAGAACACCGTCTGTGTTGCTATTCGTGTTGTAAGAAACAAAAGAACAGACGAAGCATTGATTCCTCTCTGTACACAAGGACATCTATGCGCGCTGCATGTGCAATGCTGCAAAGCTATGAGACCGACGATTCAGCACTATAAATTAAAGATACACGACCAAAACAACAGCCAGCACCTCCAGCCAGTGCACTCTCTGCAGCAAGCCGTGCATTACTGTAAAATCTTTATTCTGTCCTTCTGTACCTGGTAACGAGGATTTCGGATCGGACGAGGCTCGAAGACTTCGCGTGGGACGTTTTGTATTTGGTCAGTGTCCGGGTTTATTCCTCCCATCCGAAGACCACGGATTACTTCTTCACGAAGATAAATGGATACGGAGTTATAAAAGCAGCCGACGAGATGACCAAGCGTTGAACTGCAGAACTACAAAAGCCTCTAAGCTGTAACTTTTTGGGGGGGAGGTTGGCAGTTTCGCTTCGAAATGGTACGTTAACAAATCAGTTTCATCAATATTGTGTCGTTGCTCCAAAAGACGAGGGAGATCACGAGTTGTGCACTCTTAAAGTCAAATGAGATCATCATCAACACACAGGCGCCGTGTTTCGGTTTCCCCCCTGCTTCCTCTCTCTTACCAGCCGGTTACTCCTTTTCTCGCTGGTTTTCGGCCAAACGTATGGTTTTGTGGAAAAGGCTTACAAATGCTGGCGTGTTATTCTCGCTATTGAGACGCGCAATGATTAACATAGCTACCAGGCGATTTGGCTTTTCTCCCGTAATGAAAGTTATTAGTTCTGTGACAGCCGAAGAAAAAAAGGTGTGTGTTAACCATGGGACTCTGAAGGCCAAGTTGAAGTTTAAAGCCAGTAGAGGCAGAGATGCCCAGCAGTAGAGTTTGCTCAGCAGAAAATGGCCGCAGGCTCGCCGGCATGAATTTGACATCTACACCGACAGAGGCGCTCCCTCCCCGGCAGAAGGCTCTGATTGTATGCCGTAGCCACAACCGGGAGTTCGGCATTGTTTCAAAAAGTGCTACAAACTGTAGTTACTTGTCACGTTCGCGTGGCAGTTGCAAACTTAATCTGCAAATAAAACAAAGTAAACAAACTTCACGAGTGCCAAAAATTGATTTGACTCGGGTTGGCTGTTTACAGAAATAGTAGCTAAACTTTTAGGCTACTATGTAGTGTAACTTCCATGTTTTCTTGGGCATTCTTAAATCTAGTTTTGAATAAGCTATGCAAATAGGATGCTACATAGATTTCAGCATTATATTATGTATTAAAATATTATTATATGGCATGTGACAAAGTACTGCCACATTACTTTTTTCTAAGAGTAAGAAATGGACCGTCTGCCCTTTAAGGGAAGACATTCAGCAACGAGCTTAATAGCTATCTTAGTCATTGCTGTTGCCAGACAATTTGCGCTTATATTAATAACTAATTATGATAATTACATATGCTAAGATTTATTCTCTGCAGGGATATTTTCAGTTTAGGTACTTTAAGGAAGACTTGCACTCCTCTTTACGTTTAATGCTCATTTATAAAGTAGCTGCAACTTATTTAAATACATATATATTTTTTTTTAAATAATATGTTATTATGTGGTAGTTTCAGGAGAAAACTAAGGATACATATTTGTAATTATGGATATGACAGGTTCCTTAATTACTGGCAAAATGATGACACTTTCAGACGTCAGGGTTTTAGCAGTGACAGGCAGCTCTCTCCCTATGCCTTCAGTGCATATTCAAGAGAAATAACAGGTGTTGTTTACACTGTTCGGTTTAATAGCCTGCCTGGTTTTACACATTAATTTAAGTCAATTGACGCCTAGTTTATTTAATCTCCGTGTGATCACCCCAACAGAGTGAAACTTGATTTCTTCAAGGGCTAAGGTCAAAAAAAAATAAAAAAAATAAATCCACAATAATAGTTTTTGGGAAGCTACCACTGACCATCGGCTCACAGTTAGTGATTATGGTTACCGAGGCGCGTTATTTTCTTGCAGTGACTTTATAAAAGCTTCTGGTCGGCCAAATATGCAATAGAAGAGAAAATAGCCTCAGTAAAACAGTAAAATGCGCGCACTACTGTGCATTGAATTTCTCACGCCTAGGTTATTCATAAATTGACGCATTTCAGTCATTTAAGTGACTGACAGACAAGTCATTCCCTCGTTTACTTGAAACATCTGTACACATATGTACAGTTGTAAAGGTACGTAAGCATTATTAGGATGGCTGTAGTATTTTACGCGGGCTGATTAATTTTTTTATCCACTCAACTTACATGAAGCGATACGCCTTTGTCATGAATGGACGCATGCATGTGCGCTCTCTGTGACGCAATGTCCGCGCGAGCCTGGCTCTAATCGCTACTTTAGCAGTGCGTGTTACAGTAAAATTGTTTGGAATACGCGCGCGGCTGAAGCGCGCAGAACGTCTCTGCGTCCGAACTGTAGCAGCGCGAGAGGGAAGAGCGGTGCGTGCGCGCTGGCGAACACGGGAGAAAGTCGTTCGCCACTTTGTTTCGCACCACATGAGCTTCAGAAACCGAGGCAAATAACTTTTTTGTTGTTAATTTCATGGACTTAACGGATGCCCATGGACACTGGAAACCAGAGTTAGCCTCTCTTGCTCCTTCAAGTACTTTCTTTGGGATGGGCTATTTTCATAACGTCATTTCATTCCTCCCTCTTTTTCATTTTCTCTTTCTTTGATTCTTTCTCCCACCATTTCCTAAATGGAACAGATTGAAGCACCCCACGCGTTTTCCTGCCTGCAAACTTTGGTTTCAAACGTGTACAGAGTTTGCGCGTTGTCTTTTGCCGGGCGTCTCTTGATTTAACGGACTCGAAGTGGAAGTCAGAAGTGGCGGCGGTGGTGGTGGAAGTGTTAATCATGATGAGGCTTACCATGATTAACTGTGAAAAATGATCCACTAACTTGTCGGTGTTTTGCCACATTTCAAGTCACGCGCTCCCCTTTCAACATGATGTATTCTCCTCTATGTCTAACTCAGGTAAAGTGCTTGTTTGTGTCTTTCTGAACGAATTGCTTCTGATCCGCGCCGAGACTTCAGTTTATAAAGGGCGGGCTAAGAGCTCTGCTTCTCTGTGCCTATTTAACATCCATTCATACAACACCAATCCGTATCCTCAAGTGTATATTAGTTTATTGGATTGTTGTATATTTCTATTATTGACCTTTTATAGTGTAAGCACAAAGTCGAAAATCAATTTGGCGAGGTAATTTGAGTCGTTGTTTATCGTTGTATTTAAGATGGAGTTTGTGTGCAGTAGACATTTGAGTGCATAGTAATCTGTTTCAGTTTTAGTCATAAACTAGTGAAGAAAGTTATGCTACATGGTCATAGTTTAGATAAAACACAACTTTTATTATTATATTATATTATAGACTTCACTTAAAGTGTATTTCTATTCTGTAGTGTGTAAGAAATGTATGAAATGCATAAGTTTAGCCTATGTGTAAATACAGGACTGCTTCAGTTCATGCGTAGCGTCATAATAGAGTTAATTAGTAATGTTTATATTCTGTGTCAAGACTGTTACAACTTTGACGGTTTAATTGGTTACAAAATATATAAAACTACAGTACTTTAAGAGAGATTTAGAATGGCATATACAAACCGGCCTTTATTACTGTGGTTTCAGCTTTTTTTCTTGTGTGCTTTTTAAGTTTTCAATTGATAGGATATAGCAAAAAGATGGGTTAGATGTTTTTTTAGTCTGTTCGATTTTAGACAGCCAGTCACTTAAAAGGAGATTAACAGCATTCTGGAAAGAATAACATTGTCTTGCCAGACATCTGCCTTTTGCATGTAATTTATCACAGGTTATTTGAATCTGATAGCTGAATCAGTTAGATAATATTTTAAGTTTTTATGCCCTGTGTTGATGCCTAGGGTTTAAGTAAATGTGATAGTATTTTAAAAGTATTTTTGTCAGCAGTCTGAATTGAGGCAGACGCAGAGGGTTTTTAAGGTCACTTTACTGTCTCAAATTGCCTTGCTGTATATTGACATGAGTCACTAGGATTTTAGATGGCTGATGATTGCTTTGACCTTGGCTTTGATGAGAAAGCTACAGCAAAAGTAAATAATTTTGCTTCGGTTTGTTTTAAATTTCAGTTCGTTTTACTAAAGCCACTCCCCTGATTATCCAATGTCCACTTTCTATCTTATAAATTAACATAATAATAATAATTAAGATATAATACTACAACTTAAAAATTGTTGCAAGTTAGCAATTGTAGATAATAAAGAAAATTTTGGGAGGAGAAAAAGTTTTTGTTCTCTGCTCAGTAAGAAAGTTGTTCCATATGCTCGATTCGGCAAAAACGCCCATACTTTCTAACAGACATAAAGACGATCCACTATACCTGTCAATTTGACACAGAAAATATTTAAATAACTGCTATTTTTGAAAATGTCAAACTTTTTGCTGGTAGTTTATCTTGTGGTATAATTCAGTTCGTTGTTCATATCAAACTTTATTTGAGTAACTGCCTGGAAAACCTTTGGGATTTGGGCTTTTAAGTCCCACAAATATGTATTGTACTTTTCAGCTCTTAGTGAATGTGTTCAAACAGGCAACAGTACAAATACACACCTCACCCTCCAGCGCTTGAATTTATTATGAAATAAATTAGATGGGGCTATGTTTCAGTGCTCACTGTGTTTTTTGGTTCTTTATAACCGACACTTGTTTTAGTCTTTTGATTAGTAAACTCATTAAATACTGTGTAAACATGACCTAACCATAGTCCACTTTTCGAGTTGTGTAACTTTTTTGAATTATAAAGGCAACCTATCATGCTTAGCTGAAGAATGTAAAATCCTAAAACTTATTAGACAATAGTGTGCTCCACCTGAACATTTATAAGTCACATCTGATCTACAGGTTGCGATAAATATTTAGAAATGGAATAATCACCGTTGCATTACAAATCTGGGTTGTGTAAGCGGCACTGTGAGCCAGCAGTGTGGAAGCCTTTGGTTTTCTCTGTAACCGCTCGGCATGTCCACTGCCTCTTTGGGCTCACTGTTGCTCACTGTTGCTGATAGGATAATGTAATGTAGCAGCCTGCAGCGTTCGAGGGAGAGCGCGCAGCATGCACAGAGGTTCTGGCCGTAGTCTAAGTGAGTGTGTTGGGCTGAGAGAGAGAGAGCGAGAGGGACGGATGAGGCGTGTGCCAGACTCCACCGCAGTCCTGCTGGCAGCCGGAGGGGCCTTTCGCTCGGAGCTTCACTGCGCACAGGCGCTTCACAAAACCCTTTTTAAGCTCCGAGCCTGTTCTGTATGCTGTCATTATAACAATTCTGTCTGCAGTGAGCAGCAACCTCCTCAAACTTAAGAGCTAGTGGAATTTTGACATGCACTTTTGACGTTTTACTTTCCTGGTTCTAGATTCTATATATTATGTGTGACTTAACATTGTGCGCAGTTTTGCACTTTAAATATATATATATATATACATATATTTATGTGTGTGTGTGTGTTTATATGTATATGTATATTTTTGTAATACAGATATTCACTGATAAAGTGTATTTAGTTTGGACAGGCCCAGTTTAAAGCATATTTGCCAACAGTGTATAGTAGTATCATTGGGAGATCTGAGAGGCTCTATTCCCCTGAGCTGGCAACATGCTGTCCTGCCCCCATTCCTCATCGATTCATTCCGTTAGAGCCGCAATTAGTCCCCCCCGGGAAAGGAGAGGGCGGCCGATCCAAGCGTTGACTCTTTCTGAGACACACTCACTCGACTGCGCTGACCGACAAAATACTATAACATCTGAAATTGTGCTGGTAATGAGGCCTGCTCTGCATTGGCTTTTTTATTTTTTTTTTTTTTTACGAGAGAGTTTTAGTTTTCATATTTCCGTGTAAAATATTCCAGAACTGAGACGCTTTTTCTCTCGGTTGAGCTTGAAATGATTTGGATATATAAAGGTTTTGTTCTCTAAATGAATGCATGCGTAGTCTGTTATTTATTTTTTGCGATGTATGTAAGTTTTGCTCATCTTTAATAGTTACATGTGCATGGCAAGCCAGTCTAACTAGGTCCTGATGTAATGAGCACTGAAATGTTCTCCACCCCTCTCCATAGTCAGGCACTTTGTGTTTGAAGTGCCGCTACTGGGCTCTCAAACGGCCCAGAACACCCCCGCGGTGTAAATCCACCGGTCCTCTCTCAGTCCGCGTGTGTGTGCATGAGCGTGCCTGCCCGCCCGAGGGTTTCTTTTTTTTGTCAGGAGAGAGTGTTTGCTCTTTCGCTCAGCTCAGAAATGCATGCCCCACTTTCATCTGACAGCCCTGAGTGGCACAGTCATGGTCGCGTCCCAGCTCGGCAGCTCCCAATGTGCCCGTTTAACAGATTAATTAAGCTGTTTTGATCACCCGCTCTTCCTCACTTGCCATCCGGCCTGCATTTATCGCAACTTTTTCAAATATTCGGCTGCTTATTTGTGTCAGGGAGCGTTTTGGAAAAAAGGGTCAGAATCTTAAGTGGAGCATTAGCTTTCATGTGTTGATCCTAGTGGCTGATATTCATTAGAGGACATCGAGGAGATTTTTAGGGGAGGGGAGAGGAGAGGAGGGGAGTCGGGCACAAAGAGTAGCCTCAGTTATAAAGGCCCGAGCTCTTGGCATGTGTAGAGGACTTCATGTGGCCAGGGCTGGAGATGTCTGTGGAAGGTTGGCTGCGTTTCATATCACACCCAGGTTCCTCTGCGGGGAGAATGGTGAGCAACCCTAAATATTTACTTTATGAAGATGTGTTTGAATTCCACCTGAGCCCGCAGCTTTGCTCTCTCATCCATGCCAGTGTATTACAGCAGAAAAGAAGTTTATTTTTGTTGTTTTCTAGATGAGATGTGGTCCAATGAGTGCCTGAATCACCCTCAGGAGTCTCATTTTTTAAATGAGCCTTACAAAAAACAGTTCAAATCTCTGGAATAGATAAATCAAACGTACACAGACAACATACGTTGTATTGCGCTCCGCAAGTACCTCTGTGTTGGAAGAGATCGTATAATTCATAGTACGAGTCAGAAGCAGAATGCTCTTACCTGACAAGAAAGCATTTTTTATTTTGACCTTTGCAGATGTTTAAATCTATCTTTTTATTTTCTGTATGTTACGGGCTTAGATGCTGGCAGAGCTGCTGCTTTCTCTCCAGCAGGGAGAGAGTTTTCGTCTTCTGCCCCAGGGTTTGGAGTCACAGTAGTAGGTCATTTTCAGAAGAACCTCCGCTCTTGGCAGAGTCGGCTCTGCTGGGAAGGCTTTAAGAAATGTTTCCAACTGGAAGGCGATCAAGAAGAGCAGTGCTGGCGTGGCAGGGTGCAGCGGGCTGTTTATTTAAAAGATCTCTAAATCTACCTCTGCTTCTCCACTGCTGTGGCGGTGCTTTTCCAGTCACACATTTGTTAGTCGGATTCGATTTTTGCCACAAGCCTGACACTTGATTACATTCTTTGGTTATGCCTATTACTATCCAAATGTACGGAATACTACGTTGTGTGTTTTTTTTGTATTATAGATTAAAGTCATATGTTCTGCGGAGTACTTTTCCCTGATCCAAGGAACGAATATTTAAAAAAATGTTGTATACATAAAAAATATTTTATTGATTGATTGATAGATAGATAGATAGCAATCCAAAATAGCTCTGCTATGTAGTTCGTCATTAATTCTGTTGTGCATTAACTGCAATTATTGCATTTTTTGTTGCTTTAACGTATTCTGTATTTGAGTCTGAACAGATGCGGGGAATTTTTTTTTTTGGCCGTCTCTTCCTTGCCTACTTGCACGAGTTGTGCAGGCAACTCGCTGTGCCTGATTTACACCTCTCCATTGCTCTCCAGAGCCGCTGTTGGAACACTGCACTATACGATTCCCTCATTTCTGTGATGCAGGCAAAGAAATTGTGAATGGATAGACGTTCTCTTTTTGATTGATGGTGACATGGTGAGAGCTCTGTACATTTGGTTCAGATTCCCTATAGGTGACAGGACACTGCATTAGGTTATTGTAGGACAAATTCATGTCTTGTTTGCATTTTCTGGTGCAGAAGTATTTGCAGACATATATCCAGACAAATGCTTAAATGGTTGAGAACAGACTTATTGAGCATCATTAACTTAAGTGTCCTTAAAGAAATGTTTTCTTTGATTTTTCCACACTTACCCAATTTGTATTGTAAGTCTCGAGAAATGGGAGTAAATATTACTGAATATAATTCCTCTGCGCCTCATGTTCCACAACTTTACCCAAATTTTAAATTGAAGCACAAAGATGCATGTCACTGGATGCATTCCTCATGAACCAAATTCCATCAAGAGGATTTTCTGTGTTGCAAATGGTTTGAAAGGGTCATTGAGCAAGCTTTCACCTCGTATAAGTGTGTGTGTGTCTGAACCGCAGCTGGAGGAAGATGCCACAGATCTTGTGGTGTAATGGAGACTCTCCAATACTGCAAGATAAGCGACTTGGTTTTTTTTTTTTTTTTTTTTTTTTGTGCATTGAATGCAAAGATAAAAATCCCTGTGGCCTGGAGTAGAGCTGAGCTTTTAGATCACGTTCTTTCCCAGCTCTGTGATGTCTAAAATCAGAAAGATTTCATTGCAATATAAGAATGCTATCTTCACAGATTGAGCATATAGCTGTCGTTAATTAATATGTGTGTGTGGTGGGTTGTGGGGGCGGAAGATGACAGAATCTCTTGTGTTATTTTACAGGGAGTTGATGTATCCTCCCTGATGGGCTTTCAAGTACTCAGCCAAGACAATAATGAGAATGTTTATCACTGCACGTGTATGTACGTTCAGTCTCTTTATTGACAGCTCTGATTCATGCGTCCGCCTACTCACTCTGAGCTGCAGGTTAAAACACCTTCTTCGGGAAAAAGGACGATCTAGATCCTGATATAGTAAGAAAGCAGTGCAAACAGAACCTGTAAGGTATGCCGCTGGGGTTCTGATGCATTGTTCATTGTTTCGCTGACATGCGATTGAATAATGACCCGTGGCAATGAATTTAATTTTGTTTTGCAGGTACTTGAAATAGAAAGAAACTTGTGGCATTCTTGCATTCTCAATTACACTATAGTGTTAAACCACCATCACATAATCTCAGTGCTGAAAGCTCCTAATTTTGTGAGATAACGTTTCTCTCTGAGTCTGGGTGACAAAACATGAGAATCTGTTTGTGATTCTTGCGTGAACGTAAAAGAGCTTTTTTGGATCTGTGTGAATTACGCCGTATAAACTCATAAATAGCTGTCATCACTGAGAAAAGCTCCTGGTGTCCAGAAACAAGACAAAGAGAGACAAATAGATGGGGAAAGCTGTAAGAATAGTCCACTGGACTTTGTGGCATTGGCAAGACTGGAAACTCTGTCTCTCTATCACTCTCTCTGGACTCAAAATCAAGTTCTAGGCACTCTGCCCAGATATGAGTTAAAATCCTTGTGCTTCTCCAACAAAGAAATATTAAAGTCAAATCATAGGTAAATTATTTCCCGCTCTTGCACTTTGGGATGCAGTGACATCAATTTGTTATTTTGATAAAGGGCAGGAGCAGCTTTAATACGCACCAGAGCAGCACTTCATCATAATCTGAGGGCTGCGTTGGAGAAAAGAATGTAGCTGCATGGGATCATTTCGAGGAAGGACAAAAGAGAAAGAAAGCTTTTGTATGACAAGTTCTGACCGACAATTAGGGCTTGATATAGCTAGCTTTTTGTTTTTTCAATATTTTCAAAGATATATTTTCAAATGATGCACATATAAAAATATATATATGTAAAAAAATACTAATTTTATTTATTTATTATATTTTTTTTTAGCGGTGAGCCTTTGGTTTGCTGATTTTGAACAATTTCATGATTTTTGCTCTTCTGCTGAATTTTTTTTTCCTGCTAATGGCTCAGAAATTACGCATTTGACTTGAAATCGAAATATTATTTCTCCCCAAAAACTTTGGGAATTGAATATACAGTATACTAGTATGCGTGAGCACAGCCACACAAGCATATTGATTGGTGAAATGCTTTTTTTCCCCCAGTTAAATCTAATAATACCTTATCGTTTCCACTTTAACTGTTATCGTTTTGATCATTGTTAGTTAATCTTTCTGCTTTGTCTCGTGGCAGATGTTGAAGTCCATTCTCACATGCTCTTTGGCCTCTTTTTCACAGGTTTGAGGAGTCTCTGTGCATGTTTGTTTCATTTCTGTCTCACACATATCACAGATAAACAAGAATCAAAGGTGTCAAAGCTAAAAGTGAAGACTAGCTATAGGCCTCAGAGATATATATATATATATATATATATATTATATGTGTGTGTGTGTATGTATATGTGGGTGTGAATGTGTTTGCACACTACAGGCCTAGACAGATATCTCTATGAATTAGGATCGAAGCCAAACAGAGCAGTGCTGGGAAAGCAAGAGGACACGTCAACACTTGGCTATGACCTAATATGACTCTGGCTTGCTACATGGCAAAAGTGGGGCAGTCACTTTTCTACGCAGCTCGTACTCTGAGCAACGCGTCATTCCAGTGAAAAAACTTAATTCTTTGTTTTATTATTAATTTCTTTTAATAATGGGTTATGTGCAGTTGCTTTTTTATACTGCTGTAGCTGCATTTCTTGAAGAGATGCTTATGTGAAATTTACATTGCATTTACATTTATACATTTAGCAGTCACTTTAATCCAAAGTGATTAGAAAAGAGGAATGTAAGCAAATTGTTACAGAGCTAACAGTATCCACAGTAGGTGCTAGGTTTAGTTTTTTGTTTTTTTTTGGATGAATGTAGTGTTTTTTCAGCATTCTTGGCATGACGTTGGTTGGGGAAAGAATTTATGAATGAAAAACTTATTAAAAGCAATGATTCATCAAACCTTTGTTTGTCATTAGTTTAAGCTTTTCATGCATTTTGAGCTTGACTAGTGCAATTATCTTTAGTGTGTTGACGAAGTATTTCCTAATGAAACGGGAAGTTTTGGCATGTAGCTTAAATGTAATTAATCATTCTTGTATTAAACATAATTATTTAAATAAACATTAATATGTTGTTTTATTAAATACATTATTAACAAACTTTTTATTAAACATATTTTAATTAGTTATGTCACGAACATGAATAAGATTTGGTAATAACAAATGATTGTGCCATTGGGTCTTTAAGTTGTCAGACCTTCTGACAAGTTTAATGAGAAATTAGAAAGGGCCTCTTTAGGTACGTATCATCTGAAAGAAGATAGTGTGGAAATGATATCTTCTATAAAAATTGTTCACCACTACTCACCTCACATAGAGGAAGAAGAGAGCGTTTTTAGTGCAGGCTTTGTTCTTGAGCTCTGTACGGGGCCTTGTTGTGGCATGACTCGGATTATGGAGATTAGCAGGCTAGCTGGTTATGTAATTGAATGTAACCGTGAGGAGAGCAAGGGAGAAAGAAAGCAAGCGTGAGCGAGAGAGGTGTATAGAGAGATGGGGAGAGAAAGCACTTTGCTGTCATCCCACCTTTTTTTTTTTTTTAGTGGTGCAAGGTCAGAAAAGGGTAAGGCAGGTTTTGGCTTCCTCTCACTCTTTGTTGCTGGGGTAATACTGACTTCAAGAGTTCATGCACTCTCGGAGCCCAGGTCAAAGAGTTTCCGCTTGTCTCAGAAATTATTCTTGAGAGACAACTGATGAGTCTCAAAATCAGTAGCTCTGAGGACACCTCACCTCTTCCAGAGTTCATCTTTCAGAATTTATCTACATAGTACTGGTTTCGGTAACACTTTTACAATTTGTTATTTAACATTTGTTAACATTATTAATGTATTAACTGTCATCAAAAGAGCAATGGACAATGCATTTATTACGCTATTTATTCATTTTTGTCAATGTTTATAACATTATTAGTTGATGTTAGTTCAAAGTGCACTAACTAATGTTAACAAACACAGCTTGTGATTTTAATAATTCATTAGTAAATGCTGAAATTAACATGAACTAAGATTAATAAATGCTGTAGAAGTGTTGTTCATTATTTGTTAATGTTATCTAATGTAGTGAACTAATCAACCTTATTGTAAAGTGTTACCCTGGTTTCTGTCAAAATATTGACTTGGTTCTATATGCTGGAATGTTAAACACAAATATAAAAAGTCAGGATTTACATTTGATGACTTTTCCTATTGGTGCATTTTGAAAAATTGCATGTTAATCTTTATTTCCCAAATCACCAAATTGCTTAATTAATCATTTTCCAAAAATAGCCATTTGTAAACATACTGTGTAAAATGTAATCAGAACATTGTGTTCAACTACCATGAAGTTGTCCGCAGTGATGTAATGGCACAACACTGCCTTTTTCAACTAAATTATCCAAAATGTTGTCCATTTGTGGAGCTTTTAAAGTGGATAAAAAGTGATTGGACTGTATTGTGACTAATGGCCACGTTTTAGTGGCACTGAATAAAGGCACTTTTTTATTTGGTGTAACTGCTGTATTTGCTAATGGCACTTCTTACGCAAACTGGAGAGAGTTGAAACTGTCATATTTCTTTGAGAGTGAGAGCAGCTGTTTTCAGTGATGCTTTAGGGCTATTCTGTAAGAAGGCAAAGCGAGAACAAAGATGGATCTTAGCTGGCATACAGGAATCTGGATTAATTGGAAGTGAGGTAGTTGATACAAGAACAATTAATGGTCTTAGAGTCTGACTGAAAGCCTGTTCGAACCTGTTGTCTATCAGACAAATCAAGTTGGATTATCATATGGATTTTCTTTGTAAGAACATGGAGTAAAAACACAAACGTTTAACCCGTTCACCCATACCGGAGGAGCCAGTTAGACTGAATTAAAGTTAGCCTGAAATTCAGTTCTCTTAAATAATTGAAGTGATCTGTAACTGCCCCTTTTTGAGCCATTAAATTATTCATAATGCTTGGAAGTTGATTTTAATTTGATTTGGGATATTCAGATCTGATCTGCTCCCATGGCACACTGAGACCAAAAGATTTCTAGATTCAGAGAGTGAGGGAAGACCCAGTTCGTTTTCCCAGGATTCTCCAGGATTAGAACCGTGCTGTCAGAGAGCGAGCCGAAGCCTCAGCTAAATTCAATTACAGGGCTAATGTAATTAAACCCACAGAGAGACAGGCAACGAGTCCTGCTCTGTTTTGGTCAGGCAGTGTCCAAGACTCTGCAGACAGACCAATGGCCTCATCACAGCCTACCCCACCTCTGTCATCATTTCCTAATTAGCTACTCTGATTTAGTAAAGTTGAATCACCTGTTTCCCTTTACTTTAGTGGCTTTTTCCGTTCTTAGTAACCTTTGGGGTGTGTCCCATTTGTGCCGTTGAACTTTCACTAAGCTCCGCCTCTTTGTTAGACAAACTTCCCATATGACAATGATTTATTCAGTAAAATGTACTCATAAAGTGCTAAAAATGTAAGAGATATTATACTTGCAGGGGCAAATTGAAGAATGTGTGGTGTGTGCTTTTGTTGTTAAATAATTGATTTAATTACACAATAGTGTAATTAAAAAAAACTGTGAAGACTGCAGAAGTGTTTTACTGATGTTTTGTATGTTTATTTGGTAACGAGGGCAGGCACAAAGGTTTATCCATGATGTGCCCTTCTCAATGTTTATTTAAAGTTTTGGAAAATAGAAAAAGAATAGTATGTGTATCCCCTCTGGGAACCATATGTCACTTTTGTAAGTGCCCTGCTTTTCCATTATTTGTGGACAATTTATTTTGAATCCAGTTTAAAACCATCCAAACAATTTACTTGACATATTTCAGAATAAAGCAAAAGCTTGTTTGATATATGATAATAGAGGCATAGCAAATTGTTAATGGGTAAATTAGCAAACAAACATATTAGTTTTTTTACTTTCAAATCTTTTGTTTTACATTTAAAGAGGCTTTTGTTTTGGTTCTGCTGTGAAGCGTTTAGTTTCTATAATCTACATGTGATCATATTTGGTTGTCTTACACTCATCCATAATTAATATGCTTGTATATGCTGAGCTTTTGTTTTTTTATTGTTCTGTTGTTTTATGGTTGGAAAATGTAAAATCAGCATGCTTGTCTATAGATCTGGCTCTTATTTGAAAGGTGAATATTTGATCTTATGTGAGGTTGCACTGTACATGCTGATCAGCATGTACAAATCTTTTTCATAATAACTCCCCTTGAGTAGCAATGTTATATGGAAAATAATAAAATCCTCTTGACTGCAACATATTTTTCACTGAATTGAAATACTGTGCTATTTTTCATTCTTTTTGAAGTCACATGACACCCTGTAGAATAAAAACTAAAATAGAAAACAGATACCTTTAACATTAACAAAGCAATCAGTTGAACATAATTTATTCAGACAGTTGGCGTCTGCAATATTAATGGAGAAATAGTACATTTCTTTTCTATTATAATGATTTTGCAAAGTGCTGTGGTGGAAATTTGCTAATGATTACATTACATTTAACAGTGTTATAACTTTTACACATTTTTTTTAAAAAAGGTAATCTATGAAAACATGCTTAAATACATATTGGGTAAATAACCAATATGGAACAGATACATTATGCATCCCTACTTTTTTATGCACACTAACTTACCATCATTATCAATATCAACATTACAGAATTAAAGAAAGCATTCTGTTTTTAAATGATTGTGTGGGATGACCAAATGAGCAAAATTGAGCTGGATTATGGAATCCAAATACACTCATTCTCTTTTGTATTTAAACTGTGGGATTACAGTCGCATGGCAGTCACTGAGAGCCATGTCTCGGCTTTACAAGATCACTGCTATCAACCTGATTGAAAATGTATAAGCGCTTCAGACTGAAGCTCTGTGATTGGCTGTACTTAACTGTAACAGTTGGTTTACCAGGTGTCCGTCCAGTTCAGTAGTAATGCACTTGAACTGAGAGGTGTGGCTTGGCTGTTTGTAGAGATACAGAGGCCCAAGTGCACTGTGTGAACGCGTGTGTGTGAGGGCAAGAGGGGTAATAATCAGAGGTTACCTGAGGTAACTGTGTCATTGTTTGCAGACGTCACATGGTAGAATCCACAACCGTCTTTTTTATGGTTTAACTGCAGGCATTGTCCCGGGACCTGTTACATGTGGTGTCCAGGTCGTCTGAGGTTGTGTGGGCAAGGGGATCATCCATAAACATTTGTCCCAGGCCCCGTTTTTTTTTTTTTATAAATCCCCATGGTAAAATTCTTTCATTGTGTTTTACTACATCTCTATTTTCTTTCTTTTTTTATGCAGCATTTCAATGTAAATACCTGGACTTAATTCACTAACCACCCAGATTCCTATTTAACTAGGCTGCAAAAAAGTTAAGCAACAATCAGAATTGGCAGATAGGTCTCTTTTTAATTCATAAGTTGGAATTTGAATTTGAAAGTTGAATTGAAATAGTTTTTTATGAATAAATAAAAAAGTGGGGGTTTTTTTATGAATTTCGGATTTGAAATGAAACTAATTTAATGAAATTAGTTTTTTCCACATCGCTCTATACTTATAAAGTATAAATAAGTTTATATTCAGTACAAATATAGTTAAAGACAATTTTTTAGGTGAAATTTCAAACAGATTTAACTGTATATCTGTCTGTAAAATGTTGAAATGTAAAGACTTTAAATTTTCAGACATTTGAAAAGCGATTATTCATAGTTTGTCTTGAAAGACCTTCTCTTTCTAGCTGAAATGTACATTTTTTACACACATATTTCAGTATCTTTTTTTATATTTAATTTCAGTTCAAATTTATATAAATTAGGGGTGTAGCAGCACACACACACACACACACACACACACACATATATATATATATATATATATATATATATATATATATCTAAAAAAAAAATATATAAATATATATATATATATATATTTCAGTTCAGTTTCATTCAGTTCAGATTTGCTACTTACAGTGCCAAGGCCATGAGTTTGATTGAGGGAGAGGGAACATACAAATGGTAAAATGTATACCTTAAAGCTATTTGGATAAAAGTGTCAACCAAAAACATATATGTAAAAATATGTAAATGATGCATTTATTGTCTATTGCCTCATGGGAAAATAGAAGCACAATTTCACTTTAAAGAGATGTTTCTATTGATCATGGCAACACTTATTCATCAAATGATGATCAACTGAGGGAGAGGAATGTTATAACTGGGCACTTTTCCACATGGTTGGTGTAGACGAGCATACTTATGGCATTTTAAAGAGCTGATTCAGGTATCTGGATCACAGTGGTGCAGCGATGCTACAGATTTTGGCAGCTTTAACTGATTTGCATAAATCCTTTAGTGGAATAGCCACTAGTGAATCAACGCAGACAGCAAATGCAAAAAAGGCACTATCATTGGGCACAATACATTCTTAAGATAAGCTAATCCCAGAACACTGAACACTGATTCTTTTTTAGCAGTCAACGTAGTTTAATCTAAAACACAGGATTCATGTTGGATATTGGTAGTAGCTTTGTCAAGCAAATGCAGGTTGATGTTTTCATGTATGCCTGACTAGAGAATCCTGGGGTCATGACCTTTGTAAACTGGCTATTGAGAGTGAATGAAGGCATGAGCCAAGCTTAAGCTTGTCTCAGTGGTCAGCTGGGGCCCGTCTGCTGAGGGAGAGAGAAAGAGAGCGAGAGACATTCAGATTCATGCAAAGATTGGGTTTGTAGTTTGGGTGACCCAGCGATCCTCTCTAATCCTCTATAATGGATGCCTATTGTTCTGGCATGCAAAGGTCATAGCTCAAGTGGAGTGGGTGCATTGCATTTTCCAGACAGCTTGCTGCTCTAATTTACCCTATGAGTCTGGAAAACTCTCCATGCTGGAACCGCTGCTCAAACTGTCTGAGACACTTGGTTAATGGAGAGCTATGATGTAAAACATGTTTAATAAACCCCCAGACCTTAAAGTCAACGTGAAATACAATTATGTTATGTAATAATTTTTTTTAAATTATGCACATGTGATTTTTGCAATATTTCTTAAAGATGTAGTAACTAAAAAAACTCTCCTCTTCAACTAATGGTCAAGCAGACTGTTGGTTAAATATACGGAAGCTGTTACCGCAGTCAGTTTTTAATTTCCATTTCATTTCCATTAGTATTTTATTGAGTAATGTTTAAATATTGTACATTCTAGTTTATGCTTTTATTTAAAATGAATTAAAAACATAAATGTTCAAAACTTGTTCTGTGTTTTAAAATGTAATTTAGCATTTATAAATGAATTAATTACATTTGGCATTAAGCTAAATTTATACCTAGCAATACCATATTTACACAAATCTAATTTAAACAATTTAAGTATTACTACAGCAATATTTTAAGTATAGTTTTATGATACAGTTGTTGTGTTTAATATTGGTAAATGGAATTATAATAATGATTGCGCCCATAATAGCAAATAAATAATTTCATGTCAACTTAACCAGAGGTACCTAGCTCAAATAATACATTTTTTTTTATTCATTTTTTTTTTCTGATAAAAGAAATACATAAATAAAGAAAGCCAAAATGTTAAATTTCACATATTCCATTTTTTTGTAGAAGTGCATCAAAATTAATATTTTAGCCAAATTATTAGGGGTGAAATTACTTCTTTTATAATTCTTGAGTTACAGGCATGCAGACATTAGGTAGGAAAGGGCTTTTTCCTATTTTTTAAGTGTCACCATTGCCATATAATGCAACAAAGATTGCTAAAGTCTTTGTCTTTTTATTAAGATTTTACTAGCAAACCTAAAAATCTCTAAATAATCTGTAAAAATAACATAATAATTCTGCCATTTTTCTAAACAATAATTTTTACCCTCTCAGGGAAAGTTGTCATTTTGACCCCCCTCTACAAAACAGTGTATTTCTCAGTAAATATACATCTGTGACATTTAATATTTTGGCTTTCATTTATGCTTAAGATATAAACATTGACAAAATCAACATTTGAGCCAGGGAGGTTTTTTGAAATTTGGTTGAATGGATACGGAATGAGCCAGATAACAACAATTTTGAAGCTATTATGACAAATAGAGATGGTATTGAGGTTGAAATTGTTTCCTCAAAAATTCCTTGGATGAAACCAATCCCTGCGCTACATTTTCACTGATTGAACATCCTGTTTGCCAGAAGTAAAACGAGTTGTAAAAAATGTCATATTGACAGCAGTTCAAAATAATACTAGGCTGGAAAACAGATCAGAAAAAAAGAGAACAACACAGAGAGTGAAAGTGGTAGAGTGCAAGTTGCATTGATTGACGCTCAGACAAGAGCTTTGTGTGGCTTTGTGATTCACTGCACAAATCAATTCTGTGAAGGCACAGCTGTTTCCCAGGAGCACGGTTATGTCCTAGCCTTTTCTAGCAGTCCCTAATGATCGCACGGCGTAAGAACAGACTGCGGCCTGTGTGTTTGTTAGGGAGTGTTTGGACTTGGAGTCACTGGGCTGTTTGTATTTGCGGTTCTGCGGTCAGCGTGTATGCTAAGACGATGAAGCTGCAGCTGTCCCTTCCTCTGAAAGTGTGAATGGGAAGGAATGAACAGTTTTTACTAAACTGCAGTGGACAGAAAGACATAGTGGATTATTAATAACTGCTGGCACATTTGTTTGAAGGGGATATTTAACAACAATAGTGATTGATGACCAAGTCATCGATCAAACGTACCCTGTTCACTATAATTGTGTCTTACTGTGCATAATTCATCACTTGGTGTTATTCTGAAGAAAAAAGCATTTGTTTTTATAATATTCGTAATCATTTTTCTCTGCCTCTGAAATGACTTTTACAGATGGTGTAATCAAGGGTGCGTGAGTGGTGAAAAATTGTGGCTAATAATATCATAGGCCACTTTTCATGATTCAGTCAAATCCGATGGATAAGATTAAGTCACATCCTAGTTTGTACTGTATTCCAGTAAATATTCTGTTTCACTTGGAAATAGGCTTATGTTACACTACAAATGCTAAAAGCATTGCAAATGACGTTTATGTAATATTTCAACAAAGAAAGACCAGCCACATGCTGCTTTGTTAAGCAATAGATTGTGAAATATGAATATATTTATATTCAGTAAAAGCTTGAAACGTATGTATTCCAAGAAAATAAAGCATAAAAGTAGAGTCTGAACAAACCATCTGCCTGTGTTTTGTTATTTGCCATTTGCAACCCATTTTGCAGTGTGAAATGCATTTCTGAGTGAAACAGTATATTCAATGAGAAGAAATGTAGAGCAGAACTTGATTTTATCCAATGGGAATTGATTGGATGTTACATACCAGATACCATTTTGTTTTTTTTACAGCATGTGCAGATGAATTGCTCATGTGAAAAGAAAGTGCACAGAGAAGGTGCACAGGGTCAGTTTTGATTTTATGCTAACTGAATTAGAGAAAAATAGGTGAAAATCTTTTGGCCTTATGCATGCAAAACAAGCTATATTGTGTTAAAAATGTTTAGTACATTTAAATAAACTGGAGCAATTTACACAAGAATGGTTTTATGAATGATTTAGCCTGCATAGAAATTAATTCTGCTCATGTATTAAAAATAATGCCAAAAAAAGGAAAACTACATAGAGATTTCTCTTTAATTTCAGAGAAAATAGTTGACCTTTTGCGCAGTTTGTAGATCGTGATTGCGTGGGTAAGGTGCAAGGTGTTTGACACCTCCTAGAGCTTCATTTCTTTGTCCTCAGTCATTTAGAAACCAGGAAACTTGGGGACATTTTTACAACTGGCAACCCCTTCTGCAAATAAACCAAGCAACTGTTGAGTGGAAAATACCATACTACTGAATTCTTTGCACGCACAGTTATACTTTCGTGTTTCGTGAGCCCAATCTCTGCTAAAATCAGGGCAATAAAGGTTGTTTGAAGTTAGTCAGGTTGCTTACTCGATAGAAAAGGCATCATCAGGCACTTTTACTATTAGAGATGACATTTTCCCATGTTTTAAACAATGTTTTTGATTGAAGACTCACATTCTTCCTTCCCCCACTCCCGTTAGTTCTAGCAGAACACATGGGAATCACAAAGACATGAAGATCTAGCGGTTGTGAGGCACTAATTGTTGCATAAATTGAATCGTGCATAATTATCCTCTTCCGTCTTTGTTTCAAACCCTAAAGGAAACAAACCCTTTCCTTGTATCATCATTGAGAGGTTCATGGCATTTCAAATGCTAATGGAACAGGTGCTTTTAGCTGTCATGGGAACATGAACCCTGCGACTTCGGTCAATGATAGGAAGTCGCATGCATCTTTTAGAGTATGTTTTAGAGTATGAAGAGATACATTCTTGTTTTTCCTCTATGTCCTTTGTGCTTATTAAATTTCCCACCATCTTTTTGCCCCATGTTATCAAAAGAGCCTTTGTTTTCAGTAGTTGAGCTCTTCATAAAAGCAATTAAAGGGAAGTATTTAGGTAGATGGATTTTATTATATTACTTTTTATTTTATTATTTTTGACAGCTAGTTTTAAAATGACATTTTATCTGAGTGTAAAAGGAAATTGTATCAAGTTAATTTTATTAATACTATATGTCTAATTGATATATAATACTACATTGGTCATTCATTGAGGATGTGTTCTTAAATTTAATTTGATTTTTTTTTTTATGCTGCTGTCACATGCAAACTGGCATCTCTTGTCATCGCACCATGTGCTGCTGTATTTAGCACCTTGCTACATAACATTTTTAATTAATTGCTCTAAATTAACAACCCTAATAGAAATCAAAATGTCACATTAAATAGAGCAAACGGCGTAACCCAAATACCACTGCAGCACATCGTCCACACTACCTTTCCTCTTGAGAGAGGTTGGTTACCCAGCATCCCCCTCCCTCCATTATGATGCTGCATGGCTGAGGGCTGACTCAGCGCTTGTGCAGAAAAGAGAGTGAGGGAGGAAAAGAAAGATGCAGTGTGAGTCACAGAACATCCACTTTGATCCACTCAGCATTCAGAACCTCATCTCCCATCAGCCCGCTGGGCACAGAGGAATAACCTACTGCAGTGTTCAGTCTTTGATAAGCTCTCAGATGCATACAGTAGTGTTTGGAAAGGAAGACACACAAAGGACTATTGAGATGTAACTTGTTGTCTTGGTTAAATTGCAATTTCTTAAAAACACATGGTGCTTTGTTTTTATTTTAGCCATTTTTTTTCAGCTGTGTGGACTCATACAGTCCTAAAAAAGAAAAGAAATTGGGACATGAAATGTCAAGCAGTTGTAGTGGAAAACTATTTGAAACAACATTTTTTTATGTGAAACATTTTATATTTTTATGTCGTTATACATGAAATTATTTTGACTATAATTAAAGGGATAGTTCACCCCAAAATTAAAATTCTGTCATTAATTTGCCACCCTTGCATTGTTCCAAACCCCTAAGACCTTTATCTTTCTTTGCAACACAAATTAAGATATTTTGATGAAATCCGAGAGCTTTCTGACCCCATTTAGACAGGACGGCCATGTTCACAGCCAAGAAAGGTTGTAAGGACATCATTAAAATAGTCCTTGTGACATCAGAGTTTCGACCGTAATTTTATTAAGCTACAAGAATATTTTTTTCTTGCGAAGAAAACAAAATAACAACTTTATTTAATGATCTATTTTGTATCAGTCTTTGATGTGTTCACGAGAGTACCACAACATATATGTGGTTTTCTTTGAAGTACAATAATTGTCATGTCACGTGAAGAAAGAAAAAAGAAAAAGTAAGAGTATTTTGTTTATTTCCACTGTACAGAGCGATCCACTT
>JAUMHE010000318.1:2214885-2256561 GCA_032359235.1 Enteromius mattozi
AACTTTATGGAAATGAAGCATCTGTGTCCTGGAGTTTCTTGAGAGTGTTTAAGCTGAATGGAACACAGTCCATAACAATAATCACAATCAAATTTAAGTGCATTTCTGTGTAAATCTTGCTTGAGCAGCTTGGACATTCCGCTAACCATCTCCTTATTTGTTCCTTAGAAAAAACTCATGGATTTTGGTTTGATTTAAGGTTTGATTGAAAGTTATGACCTTTTTTTGTGAACTGTCCCTAAATGGTGTCCACTTACATTTTAAATTACACTGCATTCAGGTCCATAGTTTTAAATATATTTGGTTGGTGTTGTTGCCGTAAATAAGATTGCATAGCAAATTATAGACAGAAAGCAGGACAATACAATACCCAGAATGTCTGATTCTGAATGTGTCCCAAACAGAAGCATGCCTACTCTTCCCTGTTTGGCTATGTTGGCTCTGAAAGAATGTCAAAGTCGAATCCATTACCTAGATCCTAGACGATCCACTTCTCAGCCAGTCAGTAGAAAGAGTAAGAAAGTGCTTTTGGCAACAGCAGTACAACAGTGCAGGAAGGGCATTCTGGGTAAATTGCAGTGTGACAAAAATTCAAGGCTCACTGGCATTTTCTTTCCCTTGGCACACTGCGTTCTACACAAGGTGAAAGGTGGATCATAGCAAAGTATGAAAACAGCAGGGTTATTTAATTGATCCCTCCATATGGTTTTACTAAAATAGTAGTTTTAAAAGCTGGCAGTTATTTTTATTGCTAATGATGAGTCTTGGAAAATCTTCTAATTCTTCAGCATCGGAATCAATCTTCAATTTTCCTGACCACATAATTTTGGGAAAACTGTCTGGGAAAAGCTCAGCCCCGGGACACATGCTTGTGACACGCGGGGTGACCATAGCAACACTTTGTGTGGGTGTGTGTGACCGCAACACCCCTATTTTGTCATCTTTTGGACTACTCCCTCCCTCCCTCATTCCCCCTCTCTTTCTCTCTCCCTCGTTTTCTACTTGGAAAAAGATTTGCGCAAACGAAAAAAAAGTTACATTCTCTGTTTAAGACATAATAAAGATGGTATCCGAGCAACGGACAGGAATAAAAACACATTTCCCTGAGCTCCGCAATAACAAAATGATTCAATTACTGCATAAATACAGCTGTGTGTGTGTGTGTGTGTGTGTGGCTGACAGAGCGAGAGCAGCAGAGCTGGTAGGCCTGGCTTTTTCAGGACACTCCAGTGGTCACCGTTTTGCCTCATGCTATCACAGCCGCCCTTCCATCGGCCTCTGTCAGATCAAAGATGCTCAGTTCATCTGCCATAATGAAGCCATTCATCAGCCATGTTTATCAATAACATTCTCATCCTTAATGTGCACACGAAATGCAGTCAAAGCGCTCTTCTCAGACTGATTGTAGTAAAAACAGAGCATTCCGTTGGAGCGGGTCCAGGCCTAATATGGAAAAAGACCGAGTAGGCAGGAGAGAGAGAGAAAGATGGAAAGAGAGAAATGCAATATGCTTCTTAGTGCTCCACTGATCGTCTTCATGTTGGTGTTGTAAATACTGTAACAGTAAGGCGCAGGGTTTAAAAAATATATTGCTAAGTTGCTCATGTATATGCTAGTGCCATCTGACACGTTGAGCTGGGGTGCTTAAGTGGGTGACACAGGTTCAAATTCTCCTCATTTTTTTATTGTCATATAGTGCTTGGCATATGACGTGTATATATTCAGCAATGTGTGTCAGCCAGGAGAATTTACAAAATTACTAGGTGCCCCAAAAAAGTAAAGGAACAACTTGTTATTAAGAGGTTGCTGTGTTGTGGCTTGTTATTTGAAAATTATTATTTAAATTATTTCCTTTACTTTTAAGTTTTTGTAAAACTATTTATTTATACTATTTATTTAAAAAAAAAAAGATGTTTATATGTTGTCTATTTTACAGTATATTTGTTACCAATTCAGTCGGAATAAATGTTAAAAATTTTTTTAATTGTTTAATTTATTTGTCACACAATGCAAAGATGTTTTTATACTGATCCCACACTTAACCATATCTTTTGGTGTGCGTATTAATTTCCTCATTTTGGTGCACATTTTATTTATTCATTCATTAATTTATATACCTTTTCATTTTCATTCCATTGCATTGCAGAGTTCTCCATATCCTTGACTCGCATGATTCAACTCATAATGTGATATATAATTTTGGCCATGTTCAGGAAACTTCTTTAAAAAACCTTGTTCTGTTGCAGTTCTGTTTAGTGCTACTTGTGATGCAGGAATTACACAGTTGCCCAATTTTGTGTGTCTTTGCCTGGTTTGGGCCTCTTTTGACCTGCCTCTGAGCTTTTTCCAAGGCCGCAGAAAGGAGAAAATGCCCAAAAAATGTTTATTTTTGCCCGAGTGGTTGGTGTATTTGCTAGTGCTGAAGCTAGAGCAGTGAAAGGAGCTCTGAAGAAAAGAAAATACATCCACACACGTCTGCAGGGAAACAAGCCTGTCTCTAATCCCCCTCTATTCCTGAAATCACTATTTCCTCCTGGCGTTTCCTTCCTGGAAATTCATGCTGTCAGTGGGTGAAAATTGTGTCCAGACTCTTCTAAGTTCTCAAGCCAGAATGTCCATTGGAATATTTGTTCAATGAACCCAAATTTAGTTCGGGAAACTATTTTGGGGCAAGCTATTTTGGACATTAACATAATAAACATAATAAAACGACCTAACCATTTCTCTAAACACATGCAGTTGAACCTGATGAGGGTTTAGCAGTTTTGTGGACATCATATCGTGTGTCTGTTTGCGCAGCTTGGTTTTCTGGTTTTTGTCAGCCTCGATTTTCCATATTTATTCTTTTTCTGTTTTTCTGTAAATCTTTGGAAAGTTTACTCAGTAACTGTATCAGTTCCGTCGGAGTCGACTGATTACAGATGTGAGTGCATACAGTGAGTCTCTCAACCTCCCAATTACTGCACTCTTCTCCCTGTGCAAACGTTTAAATAGCTGGAAATAAAAACATATTATGCTCCGCTGTTTCTGTTGCATTCAAAAAATGTTAAATCTGGTTTTCTTTTTCAGGACAGTTCAGCGAAAACACTCGTAAAGGAGGTTTTATAATCTTTTCAATAAAGCTCTGAAGCAGCACAAGGACAGAGCAGTCAGTTTTTGTGTTTCCCATGTCAGAATAAGTGCATGGTTTCTTCACTTTGATGATAAAAAAAAAGCTGTGCTATCAAACTATTGCACTAAAGCGACCAAATTCTGCTCAAAACATTATTTGTTATTGGAGTCCAGTTTGGGACTTTTTTTTCTTCCCAATGCACTGGCAAAGAAATAGTTTGGGATGGATTTATAGATGGATTTATGGCCACGATACCATGTATTTTGCATTTCTTTCAAAACTGCACAATTAGTTGCATGTATGGTTTGCATTCTGCATTGTTTTTTTACCTAAGCTTCAGTTTTGGCTCTCAACCCTCATCGATTTTGAGGAAGGTGTTAAGCAGTCAAAAAAGGCTCGTTTTAGTGTAGAAGACAGTAAAGTTCCTGGTGTTTCAGGAGATGGTTTCTGTGGAGCAGCTGTGAGAGCTTTCACTGCCGTGAGCTGCAGAACTGGCTTATCGCATGAGATCCACAGTGTGCCGAAGTCACGTCTCATTATGTTCCTTTAAAACCTGCTCACTGCTCACAGCACAACCAGACCGGGGAGCACTGTGTTTTCTCTTTCTTTTTTTCTTTATTTCACTCTGTTTGAATTACTGTGGCCAAGCAGCCCTTGGCCATTTCTCTCTCTTTCTCGCTCTCTGCGGTTGCATTATGCCTAAGCAAAAGTGACACGCTGGTAACGATGTCATGCTATATTGATGCCACAGCTGACATCATTCAGCTCGAGCCTGAGTTTCATTATTTTGCCATAAGCGCAAAACCCTCCTATTGAACATAAGTTCATTCGCATGTGGGGATTTTTTTGGCTGATGATTATCGCAGAACTGTAAAGCAGCGCTCTCATTATGACTGTTTTATGCACACACACACACAAATGGCCACAGCGGTGCGAGCAGAGCTTCGAGTCTTGTTAATGATAATTGATAGATGCGTATGTTTAATGTTCGGTTGGGGTTTTAGTAACATTTATAGCACGGTCTGGTGCTAGTTTAGGCTTTTAGAAATGGTCAAATATGGAAGTAATTAGTCAGACCAAATGAATGCCGCACTAAACAGTTAAGGGACTGCGGTTCGCAACTTGCCTGGGAGGTACATCTGTGTGTGTTGTTGTTGTTGAAAACTTACCACTGAAAGTGAAAATAGTCAACAAAACATAATTGGATAAATGATGACTGCACATGGAGCTTCGGTGAAAAATGGAATCAATGGAGAATTGTGGGTGCAATAGAAAACCCTGTGCACAATTAACTGGGAAATCTGTTCAATATCATCAAGAGTTTTTTTGTTTGTTTGTCTTAGAAAAAAATAAATCTGGAATTTACGTTTTCTTTTTTGGTAAACAACAACGAATGGGAATGCATTTCAATAAATGCGTCAATAGAGGAAAGAGCCAGGATGATTCATTTCCCCTTCATACTTGAATTGAACTGCAGACGTGGCTTTTGTTGTCAGAAATAGATTTTGAGTTAAAACATGAATAACATCTTTATTTTTTCCTCTTCTTTCCCAGGATGAGTTCCATCCATTCATCGAGGCACTGCTGCCGCACGTGCGTGCCTTCGCCTACACCTGGTTCAACCTACAGGCCCGTAAGCGCAAGTATTTCAAAAAGCATGAGAAGCGGATGACTAAGGACGAAGAGCGCGCCGTCAAGGATGAGCTCTTGGGCGAGAAGCCGGAGGTCAAACAGAAGTGGGCGTCTCGCCTCCTTGCCAAGCTCCGCAAAGACATCCGGCCTGAGTGTCGGGAGGACTTTGTGCTGTCCATCACGGGGAAGAAGCCTCCATGTTGTGTCCTCTCAAACCCAGACCAGAAGGGGAAGATGAGGCGCATCGATTGTCTGCGGCAGGCGGATAAAGTCTGGCGTCTGGACCTGGTGATGGTGATTCTGTTCAAGGGCATCCCGCTGGAGAGCACGGACGGGGAGCGGCTGGTCAAAGGCGGCCAGTGCTCCAATCCCATCCTCTGCGTCCAGCCTCATCACATCAGTGTGTCCGTCAAAGAGCTGGACCTCTACCTCGCCTACTTTGTGCAGGAAAGAGGTGAGTTTGCACGACCGCTAACATGTGAACGCATCCTCGCCCGTTCGATACGGAGGGTACGAATGATTCTTGGAACTGCGCTATTGCTGAACCGTAACGGCAGTACTGGGAAGTCGTGATGTGCAAAGATACAAAAAAACAGACTTGTGGAGAGGCAGTTTGGCGTGTGGCTTATATCACAGAAAGATGCTCTGGCTCATTCTTCTGAGAAAGCTGTTGACTCATCATCCTGTGCTGTTGATACCAGGGGCGCCAATTTTTGTGTGCAGCTTTTGCTTGCAGGCCTTAGAATGCAGCGCAAGGCACCGCACTAGTCAACATTTTCAAACCAGAGCCGTGCTGTCAGAATCACCAACATTTAGTTGGTTTTAACCAGACAGACAGGAAGAAAGAGTTTAAGACATAAACGGAGACAACACTGTGAATCATTTAAAATAAGTGGGTCTGCTCTGACAGGCCTGTAGATGTGTTTCAATTTACTGGAGGTTTGTTGTATAAATGGAGCTGTGGAGGCTGCTGGAATACATTCGGGCTATATAACCCTGCATTCGTCATTTGTGAACTTGACATCATGCTTTAGATTCTGATAAAAATTGACACCATAATCAATTTGCAGGCATTTGAAGAAAGCAAACTGATTCATTACACAGGTGCAAACTCCAAAGTTCACTTTTTTGAGATCAAAATAGATCAAGGGTGTCTAACAATGGTAAATAAAGAACTTTGCATAAACTGTTTAGAATTGTCTTAAAAAGTTAGTCATCAAAAAAAAAATTCTTCAAGAATGGTCATAATTTTTTAATTCAGTTATGAAAAGATTGGTCAGTTATTTAGCTTGGTCTTAGTTTTATTGGAAAGTAAGACTGATTAGTCCTTGGCAACTTCTAACTGGTCTAAATAGTTCTTAAAGGAATAGTTCATCCAAAAATGAAAATTCTGTCATCATTTACTCACCCTCAAGTAGTTTCATCCTGTATGGATTTCTTTGGAAGTCAATTAACACAAAGTATTGTGTTAAGCAGAACAAAGAACATAGTATTTTTGACTTCCACCATTGACTTCTATAGTATTTTTCTACTATGGAAGTCAATGGTGACCAAAACAGCCTGCTTGCAAACTTTTTTTTTTAAATATCTTCCTTTGTGTTCGGCAGAACAAAGAAATTCATACAGGTTTGCAACTACTTAAGGGTGAGTAAATGATGACAGAATTCCTCCGATTCACACAATGTTCTCACTTTTTTCCCCCTTACCTGTTTGCATCTCTGTATGCTTAAGCCTGAATAAACTTTTAAAACATGCATTTTCTAGCGCAAGGTTATCAGTAAGCAACATGGAAAGAATGTGATGTAATTATCCGTAAAGAAAACTCCACCCACAGCACTTAACATTGCGACCGATAAACCGGAAGGTTCATCCACATAGAAAAGTAGTCAGACCTCGGAATTATGATTCAGACGATTTAGTAACTAACTTAAACAACAAATGTTTTTACTGTGACTTTCGTGAACAACAAGCTACAAGCTTTAACTGAGCTTCCGGTGTATAAGTATTACTGTAAGTGTGTTTTCCGTTCGTTTTTAAAAACCAAAGTATGAGTCAACATTATTTTCTGTGGTAATTAACAACATGCTACAGAAGTATAAATATATTTTTGTAATACCGTTTACTCGTTCACAGTAATACAGACATGAATTTAAGAAGCTCAGTCTCTGTGGCAGCATGGTGTGTGTTTGTATATTAAAGATGTGCATTGCTTATAAGTTGTGTTGGGAGGTCAATGTGACAGGATGAAGAAGTGTGTGTGTGTGTTCATAACAGCAGTAGTTAAGGGTGACTCAGCGTTCTGTGTGTGTGTGAACAGTGCGATTCCATCTCTCTGTGTTTATGTGTTCCAAACCTTTTATTCAGTTAAATCGCAATCTCAGTGTTGTAGGAGTTGTTTATTCTCTTTTCTACTGCCATCTACATCTCTTCATATGTCGAAAAGTTGGTTTCACTCTATTTTGATGGTCCCTTTAACACATTAACACATCTACTGACTAAAAGTTACATTGCACCTACATACCTACTGACCCTCATTAGAGTGTTAGTAGAATATTAGTAGACTGGTATGGTTAGAATTAGTTGAAATGTACTTGCAAAGCTACTTAAAGTCTGCTTCTTATAGAATGTCTGTTGAAATGCCATCGCAATAACCAGTTAGCAGATATTAATGAGACAGTCTGGTAATATTCTAATGAGAGTTTGTTGATGTGTATGTGCAAAGTTACTAATTGTAGACAATGCTCAAAAGGGACCATCAAAATAAAGTGTTACCGAAGAGTCTATTGTGCACCTATTGTCTGCTCAAAAGTTAGTGGTTTCGGTAAGATTTTGTAAATGTTTTTAAAAGAAGTCTCATGTTCACCAAGGCAGAATTTATTGATCTGTTAAAACAGATATATTATGAAATATTACTACAGTTTAAAATAACTGTTTACTATTTTAATAGATTTTGAAATGTCATTTATTTCTGTAATGCAAAGATTAATTTTCAGCAGACGGTTCTTTAGTTTTCAATGTCGCGTAATCCTTGAGAAATCATAAAATGCTGATTTAATGTCAAACTTTTCTTGTTATCAATATTGAAGACGTTGTGTGGCCTTCATACAGGTTTCTTAGGATTCTTTGATGCATTTACTAGAAATGTCAATCCTTTAAAAGAATCAAAATGCCTCTGTTAACACATTTAAACAATTTAATGAATCCTTGCTGAGTAAAAGATTTAATTTCTTTAAAAAAAAAAAAAAGCTACTGTACTATGACTTATGAACATTAGTGTATGTGAACTGTTTCTCCCACCACTGACCTGGGAGGATGGACCTATTCCACACAGAATGTACTTCTTTGGCTCAATTCATCTTTTTTTCAGCAACTTTTATGATTATTCATCTGTTGTATAAAAACAATATCACATCAGCACAAGTGCTGTAGATGCTGGCCAAGCATTTGAAAATTATTTTAGTCCACAGCTGCAGCCTGTGGTTTTCTCCCTGTCTTTTGCTCCCTTACTCTATCGTTCGTTCTTATTTCCACCCCTTTTATTTCTCCACCCCTCAGGCGACCTTCACCCTCAGTTGTCTGGGTTAGGCGGGCAGCCCGCATGTCACCTGACCTGCCTAATAGCCTACAAACTCCTTGCTGTAAACAGTCCGATAAGGAACTGCGTCCATTCTCCCTCACTCCTACTAACGACAGCACCACAGAGAGAGAAAGAGAGGGAGTGCAAGGAAAGGAAAAGGAGGAGTGGCCAAGAGAAAGGCGAGAGTGAAAGAGGCATACAGTCAGCATTTGCCCTTAAAGGCACAGGGCCATCTTTCACTTGCAAGGCATGCTCAAATTCCCTTCATCTCAGTGAAGTTGAACAGGACTGGCTGTGTTTTTGCAGCAGCAGCTGTGTGTTACTGTGTGTGTGTGCGCTGAAACCTTCAGCTCTGTTTCGATATCTTTGCTAATGGAGCGAAGAGCAGGGTGGGGCGGGGGTCCCGCATGGAGGCCAGTTTGAGAAACAGTGGTCATTACTCTTACTGCCCTCCTTCTCTCGTTCAACAGGCTATTCGCTTCGCAAATGCTTCAACCGCAAGTCTCTCGGGGTGAAACGGCTCCCTCGAAAGATGATCAAATTAATTACATTTCTGAAAGATTAGGCTACCAGCCTCATTAGAGATATACGATTTATCTAGCTCTCCGTATCACTTTCCAGCGGAGGTCACATGACCTGGCTCGTGCCCCAGTCCTCCTCTGATCTTTTTTTATAACTCACAGTCTCTGAAGCTTTTGCTGGGACAATAAATATTGCGCTTGTCAAAACAAACAGGACGGTGGTTTGACCGAACCGGAGTGCACGGCTGGTTTAGTGGCACTGGAGGCATCTGTGGCTAAAGCTCGTTCTCCGGGCCTCTGTGTCCTGCCGTTTGAGGAGGCATTAAAATACATTGACTCTTTTTCCATTCGTTTCACGTGTGAGAATGCACTGCTAGTCAGCCGTGCAGGAAGATGCAGCAAACACACACGTGTGCACATGGACGCACACACACATGTTCAGTAAACACAGAGAAGCTGGAATGTGCTCCAGTGCTCTGGCAGCGGAAATTTGGGAGGGGTGGGAGAAAGAGGGTCAGCTCAGGTCAAGTTCACAGCGCTGTCGCCCTCCAACAGGGGGAGGTGTTGGGCGTGCTTATCTTCTTAAAGGGCCAGCACCTAATAAGCAAAGCAGCACATGCTGGAATATAACAATAAGTTTTTGTTGTGCTCTACAGGTATGTCAGTAATAATTACTGTACTTATAACAATACTGTTAATGTAAAATATACAGTTAATTCATAGGTCAGACAAAACAAAAAAGACTATTTAAAAAAGTTAATAAATAAAGAATAATTTTTTGTGCAGATAGTCATGCAGAAGAACATGATCAAAAGGTTTTTAATTTTTGGAGTTCTTGTGTTGCTGTTAATAAAGTAGAAGAGATACAAAGCAAATGATTACACATTCTACATTTTTTCCTGTAAAAGTTTATTTTGAAAATTAAAACGGAGCATTGAGCATTTCCACCAGAGCTCTCAGACTTTTGGATTAAAGCAAAGATATTGTTATACATTAGAAGTGACAGTCAAACGTGTGATTTCCTGACACAAAACAAGATCTGCTCGCTTGTGGCTGAAGCTTGTGGGTCTCATGTAGAAACATCAAAGCGTTCCAATCCCACTGAACTTTCTTTTCACACTTTACTGTTTCTTTAGGTGTTTCGGTGAAAGACCTGCTATTTACAGTAAATAAGTGCTAGCTCAATCCTCTTGCTGCTTTCTGAGCAGTGTTTCCTGAGAGAGAGCACTCTTCCGAAAAGAGCCGGTCATGCAGCCTCTCTGTCTGAAGGGTGAAATCCTTGGAGTTGGAATATGTCAATATTCAGTAACATAATGGAGCTTTGATTCCTCCATGAGTTCTATCAAATCAGCTTTTGACACTGTTGTATTTGCAAAGCTGAACACTTGCTCTGATGCATGAAGCTCCTGTTTGATGTCATTGTAGCTCATATTAAAAGCAATATACTATTCATAACTCATGGTGATAATGCCACGGTGTTCTTTACACAGTACTGTTTACAGTTCATGGTACAGTTGTGTACAGTCAGTAGTTTACATATCCTTCAATCTCAGATAAAAAGGTATAAAAGCTGTCACTATGGTGGTACCTTTTTCAAAAGGTAAACTTTATACTATTATATATCCTAAGGGTAATAATACATACCTTGAAGTACCAATATGGACCATTTAGGCACAAAGGTTTAGCTTTTTAAAAAGTACTGCCCCAACAAAAAAAGGTAAAGCTTTTGTACCTTTTTTCTCATACCCCTGCATAATCTGTAAGATGCATAGCAATTTTTAAACTAAAATACAATATATATATATATATATATATATATATATATATATATGCTTTGCATTTATTTGTATGGTTATGACAATATGTAAATATGTTTTTTGTAAAAAAATATTGTGAACAGGAGATTTCGGATTACATTACAAAAATTGTAGTTAGTAATAGTAACGTAATCATCCATTACATTACTTGTTTTAGGTAACTGTGACTGTAGCTGAGCAAAAAATAAATAAACCCCCCCCCCAAAAAATAAAACAGCATGCGATTGAATCAAAGAATGTATAAATTCATAAGATTGATATATAGTTGTGCATTTTATGGAGAGAAAGAGCTGCGTGCAGAGGGAGGTCACAGATGAAAGTCAGAAGCAGTGCAGCTCTATGGTAATCAATCTGTCAGATCAATGTGTGGAGCAGCCGGGCAGAATACAGCTGATAGTGCTGACTGAAACAACACGCTCGCTGCTCCACTCCACGTGAGATACGCTGACCACCCCCCTGAGACCGCAGTGGGACAGGCCATCCGGAAAACTGCACATCCACCGACCAGAGCCCAAAATTAACACTCACCAAGTGGAAATAAAAGCCCTATTTATGTTTGGCGAGTAAATAACATGAGTATTAGAAATTGCAATAACTGCATACGAACCAGATAAGTCATCTACTGTAATTTGCTTGGACAAGCAGAATTACAGGTTATTTTTGGACTTTCTTTTCAACCCTTCATCAATCTGTTGATTAACTGGGCCTCATATAGTTCTATCCTTTGAGAATGGGCTAATAAAATATTGTAACTGTGTGTTCTAGCTAATAAATATCGGCGGGACGGTGTCTTCTATCATACGCATAACTGTGAAATGCATCCATATTAAACTACATCTGATGGTTAACATCAGTAACGTATGCACGTACTCCTCATGACCTTACATAACCTCCTGAAGAGTGCGGGTGATAACCAGACACAGCTCCTCGCTGATTAAACAGTGACTCCCTGATAAACCCCTCGTGCATTGCTGTATTTCAAACCGCTGTTACAGGTCACCCTCGTTCCGCCATCTGGAACCGCATTTTTGTTTAGTGGAAATGTAATAGAGGCCACCTGAACTGTCTGAGCCATGGAGGCCTAATTTACCAGCTGTTTGTGTTCACATAACCCGGAGTGTGAAACTCTGCTTTTATTTGATTTCAGGACATCTTTAGAAAACACTTTATGGTAAAGTTCAATTACTTAATTAAGTGAATGCGTTAGACATCATAAATTTGAGAATTTATTATTTTACAGTTAATGTTAATTTTTATTTATATATTAAGGCATGTTTCAAATTTTCAGTTGTGGACAGTTTTTTATGAAGTTATGGCCCGTTTAATTCAATTAATGTTACTTGGTATTTCTTTATAATTAATTGTGAAATTTACTGGCAGTTTCTAAATGAAAATTGTCTCCGCACCATATATTTTTAGTGTATAAATTAATAGTGAGCAATGATTTATTTATGAAATAACATTAAATTAATAAATGCTATTATTTTTGTTTATGTTTATTGTCTAGTAAATAAAGTTTAAATTGGTTAAATCATTAATAATTTTAACCTTTTTGTACAGTGTTAAGTGCAGTCACATTTACTGGGCAAAATCCATTCTTTTCAATAGAAATTCATACTTTTGGGAATTTTGCATGAAAAGGAAAGATGTCCCTGATTGAACTTCGCAACAGGCTTAAAATTAAAATTGAAATTTGAAAATTGAAAAACAGAAAATGACTGTACCAATTTATAAATGCATTAAATAATAAATAAACAAATAATTGTTTTATTTCGAACATTGGGTCTCATTCACTGCACATGTGTACGCACAAATGTTTGTGTGAAATGTGTGTACATACGGACGTTTTCACGAATAAATCATGATTCATCAAAAACGTTTGTACTAAATGTGCAAAAAAATTCAAAAACAACTCATACTATACATACTCAATGTATGTACGACCAGGGCCTTATAAGCATTTACAAAGAACCCTACATATAATCAAATATGTTATTTACAGGGTGGGTCATATTAAAAATTAATAATACAGTATAATTAGCGGTCTAAGGAGAGAGCGCGTCTTTAGAGATCGCACTGATATGTTTGCTGAGACAAACATAAATAGCTAATTTTTTCTGGCTTCCACCTCCAACAGCAAAACCTCTCGTTCGTTATCGTTAAAATTCTTTTTCTTTGTCCTTTGTTTCAGTGCCAATTATTAATGAATGAGACCCAATGTTTATATAAATGGTAAAATTCTCAGTACAAGATTTAAAAAAAAAATTTTTATACTCTAGTAGCATGCATTTACAATTTAAGTGAATATTCATGTGAATGTTCAAGGACTTTAAATACAGACTTTCAACCTCCATTGCATGAGTTCATGAATGTACATAGACTGTGCAAGAGTGGCGTTCTTGTCCTTGACTTGTCAGGGTGTTTGTGACTGGCGGCACACAGTTTCGTTTGCTTTAATCAAAGGAAAGCGTTTACATGATACTCACGGTTTGCGACTCCTTGTCTGCCGGTCAGATTTGGCTAAACCACTACTAATTGAAGTATGTGTGTGAGAGAATGAGAGAAAGTGTTTGAGGTTCTAGGGGGGTCGGCCTCGCCGGGAGTGTTGGATTACTGACTCTTTATATCAGAGAATAGGTTGAGAAAGCGGATGAAGAAGTGCAAGGAATCTGTTTGAACCTTCCGGGAGATTGAGTACAGCGAGTAGGTTTGTGCGTGACAGGGCGACGGTGTCCTCGAGCCCTATAAAATTTTTTCCTCTGAAATGCCGATGCCCCAGCTGTTATAGTGCAGATAGACAGCTTCACAGATGTAACCCACCCTGTCTTTGCTCTGCCAGGCTTTGTGTGAACGAGAGTGTCAGCTTCATTTCTCAACCTCAGCACAGCTGCCAGTGACCACTATGACTATGTCACAGGACTTGCACTGAGGGGGAGTTTGATAAACAGTTGCGGCATTTTTGCACATGGAATTTTATTGTAAAAGTGCACCTTTATTCACTGGTATTACAGTTATGTAATACTATGTGCTCTTCATATGAGTATTAAAAAGAACGTTTACTCAAAAATTCAAATTCTGTTATGTACTCACACGTCATTCCATACTTGTATAACTTGTATTTCTTTTGCAGAACAACAAAAGAAGATATTCTGAAGAATGTTTCACTACGTATAATGAAAGTCAACAGGGTCCAAAATAGCACTGCTTTTGATGTCACCTTTAGAACACAAATTACTAATGCCTTAGATATCATGAACTTCACAGCATTTTTAATTTAGCTTAATGTTAATTTTACATTGCGTGTTTCTAATTTTAACATCTACGCTGCAAAAAAATTTATAATATATGACGATTGTTGGAGTACATTTTACAAGAAAATACCATTTCAGTTTTTTACTTTAAAGGTTCACATTTCATTTAATATGTACACTGATTTTTTTTCAAAGTATAAAATAAAAATGAACAAATTAAACCTTTTCATACAGTGTTAAAGAGTGATCACATTTACCACTGTTCAGCACATTTTCACAGAAGAATCCAGTCATTTCAAAAGGAATCAATGCAATCAGAATTTTGCGTAAGGGATTTTTTTCACAGATTTTGCAAACGGTTCAAGTTTTCTGCAAATTTGCCCTGTAAAAAAAAAAAAAAACACTGTGAGATGGTGTCCAAAACAATGCTGGAGCTCTGTAGAATTCTGTACAAAACCACACAAACACACTTTATTTTTTTTTAAAATAAAGTGAACTGTTCTTTTAGTTTAAAGACAAATTTTTAATGCAAAACGGAAACAACAGTGAATAAGGTGTACTATTTATGCCATATGCAACAGTATTACCGTATGCAACAGTATTAGTATCCATGATGGAAACTATCTTTTTTTTATTATGTATAAAACTTTAATTAACTGGAATTGTAAATAAAAATGGAAAAATTTACTCATGTTGCAAGTCGTTGCAACGGTGCTACCAAAAAAATGTTTGAAGATTGAAACTGAAATTTTCGATTGAAACCAGCGACATCAAAGTGTCATCTTTGGCACAGATTTGAAAGCTTTTTCAAGTTTGGTTGGAATCCCCTTAATTTAGTGTGCTCCTCATATATGTCTAAACTAATGCTTTTGTGACCACAAATGGGAAATTAAATTGGTATCATTTTCCATCTTGACTCAGAAGGATGTCTGAAATGACGACAACGGAAGCTGTTCCCCCTGAACAGGAAGTGACACTCTCATTTTTCTTTACCGTTGACAGCACTGTTTAAATGCCGTTACTGAAACTCTTTTGCGATAAATGAAACTTGAAAAATGCGCACTTCGACTCACACTGACGCAAGTGTCTTAACTTTACAAGAAGCTTTTCTTTGTGGCAGCAGCGTTCGACTTTTATGTGGTGTGTTGTGACAAGACAATTGCAGACATGTTATTCAGCCTGAAAAATTCCCTCTCTTGCTACCATGTTTTAGTTGAATTGATGAGTCAGGCGATTCAGCATGTCATTTACCCTTTGAGGGGCTTCCTCTGATTTCCCCCTGACGTCTCTGAGGTTTTGGAAGTCATTCGATGTTGCTGTTTTGGAGATTTTCATGGCCTCTGCGTTCCGCAGCCTCTGATGGAATAAAACTACGGCCGTCAACAGATTCAATAAGTCACTTTTTGTACGAAAGGAGAACTAACTAAAATATATTTCATTTTTAAATATTACACCGTATGTTTATAGTGTATACACCCCATCTGGATTTGATTTATAGACAATTACAGAAAGAAACACAGCTGATGAAGTCAAATTAAAAACGTGAAAACCTATGAGACTTTGTTTTGTGTAAGCCCTCTGAAACTAATTTTCAAAATGTTTATTTTTTGATATCTGCTGTACTCCACTGTATATCACACAATCCCACAGTGGCTATAGTTAGCTAGGCCCTCTGAATTATGCTGTACATTTTACAGTTACTCAGCTAGGGGAAGGTGATGAAAGAAACCGAGTATTATAGTTCTCTCTCTCTCGCTGTCTGACTTTGAAGCCGCTTTAGTATTGCTCCATGGAGGCATGAGATCTTAAGGCTGAGGGATGTTTGACAGAGAGCAACAGATCAAAGTGTTGAAAGAGCGAAGTGACAGATGAAAGACAGAGAGGAGAGGGGAGGCCAGAACCTTCCAGGTCAGAGACTGACATCCTCTCTTGGCATCACATACTATCCTCATTTCAGTGCCCAAGATAGAACACACACACTTTCACACACGCATAATTATATACGCATAAAGCCATGATACATGCAAAAGAATATACACATGGGGCATTTCTACTATGCAGTACATTTTAATGACCCCATCATACATATTTCAATATATTGGATGGAATTTTACATCTTAAAGGTGCAAATCATATTAATAGAGTGAAGGAAGTGGTTAATTTAAATTATTAAATCACTGATTTATTGTTGAATTTTTAAGCATGAGGGATAGATTAGCTATTTGATTATAGCAACTTAAGTCATTTAGATTTTTTTTTAATTATTAACCAAATGTTAATTAATGTAATTATTATTAATGGAAAACTTGTCAGTTTTGTTAGCTTTCCATCTTATTCGTTGTTTCCAACTTCTTTTAAAACATAATATTTTAGTGCCAGAAATGTCAGTGTTAGCAATGGGTTTTATGAATATTGTGATTTTATTAATTATTTTGTTTTACTCAGAAATACCATCTTGTTTAATGAAATTGTTTAAATTAATATGATACCATCATTATCTAAAAAAATATTAAATATTAACACTTTATCTCTCCTTATTAAGTAAATAGTCTAATCAAGTTGTAATTCACGTAAAATTAGTTAAAGTGTCTGTACTTGGTCAGAGTATATTTCTGTAACTTGATAAAATAGTTCTTTAAATCACAATACGTGCATTTTTTTCTGACTTATGAAGTTCAAAAGGTGCTGTGTAACAGGAATGACCCAAATCGGTTCACAGAGTTACACTTGCATCATATAAATGCACTTCTTCATTTTAGGGGGATTTATAAAATGTCTTTACCTGGAGCCAACTAAAATAGAAGGGTCAAATGTAGTTGTTCACATACAAGTGTATGACTGGTTTTGCTGTTGTGTCACATCTGATGCCTGTGTATCTCTTTCAGTGCACATGGTGTCTATGTAGTGGGTTGTGGCTTTAAAATGTCTTGTCTTCCTTGCCTCGCAGCCGACAACAGCTTGTGTTCCCACCCCAACCCAAACCATATTCATAAACATTAATTTCTATTCATTTCATTAGTCTGTCACTTATGATACGGATGAGTGAGGTTTTACATCTGTCGTAAGCCGAAGTGAACTGTACTAATTACTAATTTTCCATTTATCATACTTGCATCAACTAGTAGACTTATAGAAGACTTATATGAGACATATTCATCATCAGCAGGTTGTCTAGATGATCTCAGGGAAGGCTCCACTAGATGCATTTCTTGGTGCAAGTATTAGTAAAAAATATTTTAAATATGTAGATGGACTGTGCAACACCTGATTCCCCTAACTGTCACTCAACACATAACCCTTAAAGTTTAGCCTCTTTAAATAGCTCTGCGACAGCATTGATGCCTCATAAGTCTTTGAAATCCTTCCCCAGAAGTCCTTTTTGGGTCTCATGCTAATGATTGCTTCGTGCGCAGTGATTTACACTGGGGAATCCTGGGAGAACTGTAGTCTTGGCCCAGTTTAGGCGCCGGGGTCCTCATCACCTCTCCGTTGCCTCTGATCTAATCCTCCCTGCCCTCAAAGGAAGCAATTAAGAGGCTGCCTTTAATCCCCACAGTTAGAGAGGGAGATTGCCCAGTGCTTTGACGGCCAAATGATGCATAAGTGGTTGTTTTGGAGTGGGAGCCCCATTTGAAATCGCTTGTCCAGACTTTCTTGAGTGGGTCAGACTGTGAACTTCGTCGAACTTCGTTTGAAGTGAAGTGTGTGTGTATGTGTGTCTGTGAAGAGTCAAGCGTGAAGCAGTGACTGTGCATATCAAACTTGAATTAGGTATTGATTCTCTCATAAATGTGTTTCAGCAGTCGATTAATGGCATTTTTACAGCATTCACCTTTAGTCTACATTTAGTGGTGAAACAAGATTTTGTGCAATAGTTGGTCATCGGTTGTTACTGAACTCAGTTTCATTGCCACTTCCAGACACTGTCCACTGTAATGCAAAGAATAAAATTAAACTGTATAATCATCCATAATCAAGATGAATAAATAGATATTCAGTATGTAATGTTTAAATAAGTATACTCTAGTATGTGTGTGTGTATATAATATAAATATATATATATATATACACACACACACATACATATACACAGTCACACTTTATTTTTATTTTAAGGTCCAGTTTTTGTAACTAGCAAACCATTAATGTTTTTTTACCCTCAATAAAATCCTAATTTGCTACTTATTAATTGTTAGAATTAATTAAGTTTAGTTATTGGGTAGGATTATGGAAGTAGAATATGTTTATGCAGAATATGTGCTTTATAAATACTAATAAACAGCCAATATATGATAATAGGCATGCTAATAAACAACTAGTTATAGTGAGAATTCCCCCTTATACTAAAGTGTTACCATATACACAGTATTTATTGTTACTGATATTATAAAATGTATTTTTATTCATTTACAGCATATGTTGAAATATAAATTGTAAACAATTTAATACTTATTTATATTTATTAAGATTTACTGCATAAAAGCTATGCACACACATTAGAATTAGTTAGACTTCAAAATATATTTTATTATGAAATTATTTGTATTTACATTTAACATGTTCTAACATTAATTGTAAAAAGCAAACAATATATTATGTATTACATATATAAAATGAATAATATTCACTGTATAAAAGCAACATGGTGATATATTACAGTACATATAAAAAAAATTAATAATAACTATAATAAAATAACTTTTAAACCTACACACAGCATGGTAATGCAAATTAATGTCTGTTTTTTATGGCATTTTACAGTTTTAAGGTTTACTTTTGAAGGAAGTTTTTCGATAAGCAATTTCAGGACCATGTAGGGTCACTTGCAATCTGGATCCTAAAGCAAACCCAGTTGTGTATCACTGCTTTACACAGTGAAATACTAAATATGTCCTCTGAAACACTGCTGTCAGCCTCTGATTAACGTGTGCAGGGCTCTTGATGGTAAACTTCACTGCACCGCACAGATGGGAACCATCACTCCTCCTTCAACCTTGCTTGTCTTCCCATTCCTGATATTCACCACAACTCATCCGTTCTGCCATTTCCATTATCAGTCATTTTGTATGATAATGAGAGTAGATCCTGAATTTTGACCAGATGTTCTATACGAGGGTTAGGCTTTCTCGTTCACATTTTCCAGTTTAGACATCATTTGCAACGGCAATGTTTACAACAGGATATTGCAGATCCTTGAAACCAGATATTAAAAGGGCTCTCCTTTTTCTTCATGCTTTACTGATTAGCATTACCTTATCGGTAAAATCAGCTGCCCTTTCCAGTCTATGCTGTCCATATTGCCTGATTCATGGTTCAAACCACATTATATGTTAAAGGAAGTCAAACTTAATTAACGTCCTTTGCGGACTTCAAATGCAATTACTCTAGCATGGGGCTCCGCCTCCTCACCCTCTAATGCTTGGCAAGCATCCTGTGAGATCTTAATCCATATCCTTTGCTCATTTTGCAACACAGAGCTTGAGCAAAGTGCACTTCTTACTGTTGACTGGGGCAAGAGCGATCTGGTTCGTCGGCATGACGTATAACAACTGTCGTTTTAATTTACTGTACCTCGCTCTTCAGCAATGCTGAGTTTTTCACAATAGCTTTCACAAAATGAAACTCCCATCTTACATCAGTAAACTGCTCTGATAGCTTCTCATGAACCCACACTGTAAAATGCATACAGAAGTGGCTGAGAGCAATGTCTTTATTCACGGAATTTACAAGCATCAACTGATTGAATGGAGGATGCCGTGATCAGAGCTGTTTTTGTTATATGCCATAAGTTTCGTGATAACAAAGATGGAATGTAAACGCACAATAAAAGTCATCGAGGCTGAAAAAAGAACAGGCAACTGGTAAATGCCACTATCACACAACTTCTGCATACATGTTGGATACTCAGAATACATGACATTCTAGTATTTATTAGACTTTTAAGATGAAAATGACTGTACTATATGTGTCTGACTCTTTGTGATTGACATCTCCTCACTCCACCTATCTATTTCGCTCCCATGTGATGATTGGCCTGTTGAGATATCCTAAACTCTCTCAATAGGGAGCTGACACTTTTGTCAAAGCAGCCCTGAGGTCAGATCATGGGCAGCCTTTTTTGGTCAGTCGCCCTGTGTGAGAAACGTAAGGTCACATGGAGGGTATTCATCATATTTTCCTTTGCCCTCATGTTATTTTGGTTCCTCTCCCTGTTCACTTCCATCCTTGTGTGTTTTTTCTTTTGTGCCACTCTTAGCTACCTTCTTTCACATCCTGTCTTCTAATTTGTTTTTTTCCTCCTTTGTGAATCTGTCTCTCTTTTCTTTTCTTTCCCCCCTTAGCTAATGGTTTTTTTTTTGAAGACCCTTTTTCATATAATGTGTTTTGGGGCTACCAGGCGATACATTGTCAATATTGATTTTTAAATGAAGCATAAATACAGAGAACTTGAGTCAAACATAACGATACCGGTAAACATGGCAAAATATTGTTGCTGAGCCATTGCGGTCACGCCAAGGTCCGTTATTTCTACTATCACTCAAGCATGTCGTATTTACGTTGAAAAGCCTCATTAAGATCGTGCTCTCCATTAAAACTCAACGCCAAGCGCCGTGTGTGGGTGTTTAAACACGCTCCCATATTGTAGCTCTTTATTGTAGCATTTGGAACGCGTTTTAAAGGAATGACATGCGCTGGAAACAATCTGCTTCCCACAGCTTAAACGCTAACCCTGATACTAGAACCCGAACTGCCCTTCCCGCTAATAGCGCCTGCGGTCGCCACGGCCATCCTTGGGGTTCTAATGATGGAGAGTTGTTTGTGGGATGGAGCTCCTGGCAGCTGGCGTGGCTCCAGGGGGCATGCTGGGTAAACTGTGTAGAAAGGGGTGGGGCTAGAAGACAGGTCCTGAGGTGCCCTTGGGTCCTGTGGCTCTGCCTTCTAGCTGTCAGTCAGGAGGTGATTGGTGTAGCTGAAAGAGGAGGGGAGATTGAAGGCTGTGGGTAAAGTCATTAATCTCAGTAATCACCCCATCTAGAGAAAGTCACACACTAGCACTTAAACACATCTGTACTCTGTGTCAAAACATAGTGAGTTAGCTTCATAGGCAGCTCGCTTCTAAGGGAGCGTTCTAACAGTCATTTAGCCTCATAAGGGGCTGATTTGAAACTCTAAACATAGGCAGCAACTCCATTATATGCATGCATTATAAATAAAGCAAACATTAAAAAATGCAAACTTGACAGTCAACGCACATTTTAAGTTTAATAGGCTATAATTAAGAGTATTCATTTAATAATCTATAGTAATTTTTAAACAAATGTTTTTGTAACTGTTTATTAACAATTTATTGAATTCATATATACTGTATATATATATATATATACACACACACACACACTTTCTGACACTTTTCCTCTCCAAGAGTTTATTTTAATTATAACTTTAATTTATTTCTTTAATAACTATTTATTTGCAAACTAGGGGAAATAAACACCTAATGTAATGCACATTGAGGGACTGACAGTTTACAATTTTGATTGATTTATAAAATCATTTTCTTTATTATAGCATGTAATAATTATAAGAAATATAATAAATAATATATGTTGCTTAGAAACCTGTATAATTTTACAGGTTTCTAATTTTCATAATTGATATCCAGATATCCAATTGGTCCACTTTTTAAATGAATAAAAATAATATAATAATAACAATTTTATATTCAGGCTTCAGATGCTTCAGATGATTAATTAATTCATTATTTTTTTGAGAATAATTAACTATTGCCAGTCTGCACATTCAATACAGAAGAAAACTTCAAAAATATTGCACCTTTTCCAAAAGTTACTAGTTTTTTTTTTTAACAGTACACTCCCTCACACAACACAGACAATGTAGAAAGATCTGCTTTAGGTGTGCTACTCTATCGTGTTACACTAGGGAACAGTTCAAAATAGCTCTTAGGGCTTAGAACTGTGTCCTGACTCATTTGCGCGTATGTGTGTATTTGCATGAGCCTATCCAGCAGGTTTCTTGATAGAGTACGTTACAAATGAACCTAAATAAGACATAGATTGATGCTGCCCTGGAGGCAAGTTGATCTTCAAAAACACGCATACAAAGAGAGAGAGGCATGTGTTGTTTAATAGTTTCTCTGTGCATCTGTAATTGAATACACTCGCTCACATGAGTCTTTTGTTTTTCTCATTTAACCCTTTACAAATCATGTCATGAGAGCTGCGCTGCTCAGCAGATGCTCTGCATGCTGTTATTCTATACACACACACATAAACAGGCTGTTTTAAGGAGGTCAGAGCCCTGGTTTCAGACACTCTATACACGGGACAGAAGTGCTGTTGGCAGTCCATCTGCTCTGGGCCGTAGCGAGGGACTAATGCTAGCAGGTGCCCTCTAGCAACACACTTGCAGCATTGTTAGTGCCAGGAAATTTGTAGATCTGCAGAGTGCAATTATGTAGACATTTACTCACTGCTTTATTTATTGTATTATTGACATTATCTTAATCTTCCTTTTCTTTGAACCGTTCGACGTCCCACAAAACCGTCCAGTTTATGTGGTAATTTAGTTAAACTGTGCAGCCGGTTATGTTCAATAGAGTCTCTTTGTGTCTTGTGTTATCGCCTCGCTCTGTCCCTCCCTTCCCTTCTGCTCGCTGCCCACAGACAGCTGCCCGCGGGCTCCATGAGTCCTGGCATCAGCAGGCAGCATCACTGGTGGCACTGAACAATGACAGTGGCACTGATGGCATGATTGGCATGCGGCCCGGAGGATGAAACAGAGGAAATTATATGGTTGTTTAGGTTTACTCAACTGTCTCACCACGCCACACTTGGCTAATTCATTACGTTTTGATTAAAACCTCCACTCAACTACAGCTGTCGCAAAGAGAGAGAGAAGCAGCTGTCTGAATTCGCAGAACAATTACAAGCGTGCAGGCTGGTGTACCATAAGCTCGAGAGCGCGCACGGGCTTTCATCCTGCTGTTCATTCACACTGCTCTATATCTGCCTCACTCTACAGTCTACATCTTTGTCAGCTTTAATTGCATCTATATTTATGAGCAGAGAGGGAAACCCCCAGTCGTTCTGTGCCAGTGAATGGAGGTTTTGTGTGCGACACCATGGAGCAAAACAACCGTGCTTGGGACACTGAGCTGAACCATCACAAATAGATGCAAGATCCTAATAAAAAATCCTTCCCACAGACCATAGATAATCACAGCATCAAAATAAACTAGGAACAGAAACAGAGCTATTGAATTATCATAATTTATTATTTTTTTTAACAAGTCTGTCTGTATAACTATCCGTCTGTCCCTAGTTGTCCCTCTATCTATCTATCTGTCTGTCTGTCTGTCTGTCTGTCTATGGCAGCATTTACTGCATAGTTCAAGTGACCCAATTCCAATTTTTTCCTCCCATGTGGCACAGATCAGATATGGCCCATTACCGTATCCCATGGATTCCGATATTCTCTGATCGATTTCAGGCCTCGTTCATATGTGGAAATAAATCAGATATGGATTAGATATGTGCATTTGTGTCTGCTGTGTAAGCGGACAATAGGGATGGGCGATGTCTCCTCACAATACAAATTTGTCTCCTCGCGATAATAACGTTAAGTCTAGTTGATGACGTAGTTTCGTGCACGACTGATTTACTGTTCACGTGCGGAGTGAAAACAAGCATGGCGGAAGGCAGATGTGAGGGTGAGAAGGAGCTTGTTGTAAAGCGAGGAGCTACCGAAACTGAAAAGACCAAATAAATTATGTCGAACAATGATGTGATCAAATATAGGCGCGTGCTAATGCAGCAAGCATGTCGGCAGTGTAAAGGCAAAAGTGTCTGAGAAAGACGCTACAATCATTACAAGCACTGACAGTGAGAGGCCGTTTAGCACTGCAGGGGTCATAAAGCGCCAATTTTCCACAAGATGATATGATTCTTTAGGGTCTTAATGAAAAGTCTGTAATATAGTTTGTTTAAAATTTCTCAATGGTAGTGTAAAAAAACACCCATTTTACCCTGTCAAAAACAGCTCTTTTCAAAACACTCTGTTATGCGTACTTCCCCTTTAAATCTTCACGAGTTCTGCTGACCCCGCCCCTCTTTTCCGAGGCACTCTCAGAGGATGTTTATTAGACGTTACATTCATAGTGAAACTTGCTAATTAGCACATTGTTAGGAAAGGCGATTTGCAAAGATTCATTAAAAGACATTACACAGACTGCTTCTGTAGTTGATACTGGATCCTGAATGCATTTAGGTAGATTAAGGGCGCATTCCCTTCAGAATCAAACATAAGTTAACGTTATCCTCTGCGTCTTCAGCCACTCAGATGTCGGGAGTAAATGACTACTGCTATGTTCATTATTACATTCAACAACAAAACACCTCAATCGCTTAGGAGTCATTCTTGTCTCTGCATCTCAGACTGATGATGGCTCACTCAGGGCGGGTCTGAGGTAAGACACCAGTCCAGTCTGTGTGAAACGCTGCTGTCAATCAACAGTTGACATCACACGGTCAGATGGCTTGATTTGAGAAAGGGGAAAACATTTAAGCAGATTGGGTGGATTTTTATCATTATAGGGTGGTTGTGTACACAAACTGCCAACACACATTTCATTTCAAACAACTTGTAAAAGTGCATCTGGCATTATACCTTTAAGTCTCAGATGAGAAGAGGAAGTGTGGCTGTTGCTGGTTACTGTGTGATGACTGAATTCGTGAAATGACGAATGATTAGTAAATAAACTGCAGACCGTTGTGTTTTCTAATACATGCACGGATAGCCTATTCCAAGAACTCACGGTGTATCTGCTTGTTAGCCAGGGTTCAAAGTCCAAATCTGCTCTGAAAGTGTTACTAGTCAGCTGCTCAGTAACATTTTCATGCATTTTTAAAGTAAAATAAGAAAAATAAGGAAATAATAATAATTACAACAGCTCTATTGATACATTTATTATAACACTAATACATAGTGTTCAAATTAGGATCTGTAGGATTTTCTAATTTTTTGAAAGAATTCTCTTCTGCTCAGCAAGGCTGCATTTACTTGTACAGTAAAAAAACATGGCTGATTCAAGAAGGGGGTCTCAAAAATGGCCAAAAATTATTATTCTGTTTGGCAAAATACATGGTTGTTGTTGGTTACTTTTGCTGTTATAAATACAGAATCTGTGTTTGCATTTTAAACTTGTAATTGATTTTATTTATTATTGTATAATTGTTGTTGTGTGATGTTTTTTCAGTTACTGGACCACAACTTAAATGTAACGTAATTTGCATTGTCATTGGTATCGTTATTGCAGTAAATACCTGAAATTATCGTGATCATTTTTTTAGGCCATGTTGCCCATCCCTAGCGGACAAATCGGATGTTCCCATGTTAATACGAGTCCTACGCCACTGTAAAGTGAGTTTTTTTAACATTTTGTGGTACAGACATACCTGTAACAAATGAAACATCTCTAGTTGAGTAGCAGAGTATCAATTTCGTTCGTAGGTAGTAAATAAAAGGCGCTAAAATGTGTTGCTTTTGGAATCGCGCTCAGTGCTCATTACTGCTGTCATCAGTGACAACGGCTCGTGCACAGACGAGCGCTTCAGTCCTGCTTGTTCCAAACTGAAACCACAAAATAAACTGCACATACTCATGTCCCTGTCTTTGATATACAATCACTGATGAATGCATTTTTTTTGGTTTTAATGAGTTGAGTTTAAAAAACGCAGAAGATGTGAAGCTGTGTGTTCTTCAGAATTTGTGCTATAATTGATGTATAGATCTACCATCACATTAAAATCGTTTCTATATGAATTCCATTTCAATAAATTAAACTCAATGTTATTCATACTGATTTGTGATGTCATTTATGCTATTTGTGACTTGTTTCACCAAGTGCATTGTAAAATGCACACATCGAAAACGGGTCCTTTTTTAAAATAAATGTAAGCCAAAAAATGTAAGTACAAAAAATCGGATTTACTCACAAAATGAGAAATTTGTCATCAAGACCTGCAGTGTAAATGCAGCCTAAGTCTCCCACTATATATGTACAGTATCTATCTGTCTATCTATCTATCTGTCTGTTACAGCTATGTAACAAGTTTGGCTGTGAAAAACTGTTTGTTTTTCTATCAGTTGATCTGTCACTTTGTCTTTCTCTTTCATTTCTTACATCAGAAACAGGAAAACAACAGGTGTGTGTGGGAAGGTGCCTTCAAACTTTTAAAGCTGATTTAATTGACAGCCTGCATTTAAATTGTCTTAAGCAAGAACAGACAGATTATATTAGGTGAGAATATAAAAAGCTCTTTGTTGACATTGGCACAGTCAGTGATATTTAAGAATTTAAGATATTTAAGAACACGTTGTCATAGATTTAAAGGCACAAATACGTATTTCACCTCTCCTGCATTTTATAGCATGCCTGAGGTAAATAGTGCTTAATTGTGGGGGGTGTTTCTACCGCGAGGGTCCCATTTACACAGTGATTTGAGGGAGCAATTTAATGTTTCTTTATATAATCCAGATCACATTTTATAGGGATCAGCCAAGAGACCCAAAACCATTGGCCTGGAAAGAGAGGGTCACTCTTTCCACTCTTTCTCTTCCTCTCTCTCGCTCACTTTCAGTCTCAGTCCCATTCCTTATTAAAGTGATTGAGGGCAGGAAAAACTATGGCTAACTATGCTCGGATGCTTAAGCCCACCCTGAAAATATGGAACATTTTCTACGGCTGTTTATTTGGAATAAAATGGCATGCTGGGGGATTAGATGGAGAGAGAAAATGCTGGCACCAGCTGTTTTGGAGGTTTGAGTTACACAGCTGCGCTCCTTCGTGACACCCACCACCCCCCCACCCGCAAAGCTTCGCTCAGCCCCTCAGCCTGTTCTGGGTATTTCTGCCCCATAAATTACTCTGAAACTGCATGCTAGATAGATAACCGCTCGTAGGGAACTTGACTGTGTGAATAGGAATTTGAGTTATATTCTTTTTATTGTCTGCAGCAATTCAAAGACTGTATACTTATGCAAAGGATAGACTGTATGAACAGATTTTGCATGTTGAATATCCTTTATCACTATGAACCATAGAAACAGTCTTTAATTTACAGTCTGGTCCTGTATTATCAAACCTTTGTCTTAAAGCCAAAGCATTCAGTTTTAATTTCAACACTAAGGAAGCCATTTGTGGGTTGATTTTCCACAAATAGGTATGTGTTGTGACTCTGTGGTCTCATTGGACTAGTACATAGGACAGACAAGTGAATGTGTGTTTTCTGTTTAAAAATGGGAAACATTCTTTCTTAATCAGCCACTATGCAAGAAGAAAATCGTAAGAGATGCAAACACAATTATACATTGAATAGATGCATTTGGATTACAACAAATATGATTATACTATGATCATTTTACATGCATGACATGTAAAATGATAAATTCCTAGTGTGCTCATTTTCAATTACATTTTAAAATAAAATTAAATTTAAACGCACTTTTAAAATGTGAACTTCTAGTTCAAAATTTTGAATGACCTATTAATGAGTTATTGCTCATCTTGTAATCAGTGGACATATACAGTACACATTTTTGTCCAATCAGTTCCTCCACAGCCAAGACTACCTTCAGGCACTCAGGGCCAGACGCTTGCTTGAGTGAGGCTGGAGATTGAGTTTCTTGGCTGACTCTTTCTGTCTGTCTCTCTAATATTGATCAGGGTTTTCCATGCTATTTATAACTCAGCTGCCCGGGTCCCTGCAGCACTCTGTAGGACCGGCTCCTCGGCCCTGTAGGGGCTCTTCTCTCATGTCTGCGTGTTACTTTACGATTGATGGAGGCCACACTGATAAATGGAATTTTTGGCTGAAATGTTCCACAGACACGACTGGCTTGATTTACTTAAAGCCACAGTTAATGGTGACATTTGTGGCTTGCGTTAAATCACAATCTGGTTTAGGTGTTAGCTGGGACCCAATTGTGGCTTGACGGTGGTGTTTACAGAGTTTGGGTTTGATTTATATTCTCTTTATTGTATGCAAAAAATTTATAGATTTTTGAAAGAATTCTCACCAATATTATTAAAATTTAAAATAAGCATTTGTTTTGATGTAATTTATACATGGATATCAAAGCTGAATTTTCATCTAATCATCCTATATGTGTATATATATATATATATATATATATATATATATATACTATTGATAAATTTAATGCATCCATGCTAACAGAAATATTAATATGTATGTGTATATATATAAAGTGTAAGCAATTTTATATATATATATATATAATCACTAACACAATCTAACCTCAATAAACTCCTAATTTGCTGCTTAGGTATTGAGTCAGACTAAGGGATCTGGAACATACAGAGTAAGACATTAATATGTGACAATGTAAGTACTAATAAACAGCTAATATGAATGTTAATAAGGAACTACATCATAGTGTGTTACCAAAAATCATACAGGCTTTTAAACGGTAGTGAAAGGCAGTTTAAATAAGCCAATTGTAGGTTGATTTCCCCTAATCAGTGTGGTTCTGTGACCCTGTCAAAGCATTTTGTTAGCTAAATTAGTTATAATTAGTTGATTAATGTGTTAGCTTAACATCTTGACCAACCAATGGTGAAGGTTTGGGGCTATTTGTCCATACGGAAATACTTAATGTATTCATATTACTCTATTAAAAAAATATTGAATATATATTGTAGTCTAATTAACCGTTTAGCTTTTCCTGTAGAGTTGCTGACAGCTTAGCCAGCTGCATTGCTTTAAACAGCTTTGCAAACACTGGAGATTCTCATTAATGTTCATATCATGGTTCCATGAGCTTATCATTAACTACATTATTAGCTAGCTAAATGTTTTAATGTGTAAACATTTACAAAATATGTTTTGTAAGATTTGGCCATTTCATCAGACTATATAACAGCGCTGTCCATCTTTAATGGTCACCATTGATGGTATTTAGCTTTAAAGCACTGCATGATATATAATTTTTTTCATGAACTGCAACGTTTGCTTGGACAAAATTCAGGAAACTGCTGAAGTGGGTTAATGTGGCTTTGAGGGAAAATAAAAAAAATAGTAAAAGAGTGAGGGAGGGGGTGAAAAGCAGATATTGCTCTTTTATAATGAGTAGTCCAGATGGCTTGAGGTTAATGTTAATGTTTGCCACATTGCAGCATTGTAGCAGAAAGCATATCATAAAAAAACGAGAAAGGGAGTGAGGTAAAATCGATGGGAGGGAGAGCAAGGGAAAGTGAGATTGCTGAAGGAGGGGCAGAGACGGCCTCTACTGAAGAGAGGGCATCTGAGGACAGCTGCACTACGTCACTGTTGTAATCTCTGTGCAGCGTGCTCTTCCTGTCTTACACACTTTTCTCCGTCTCCAGTTAAATGGGACAGTATCATATTCAATATACAAATAATAGACGTATTCATCCCATATAGTGTATTTGATTTTATAGTGTATTTCATATTTTGTTCTGATTTATATGTGAAGCTGCAACAGACATCATCAGGATGTTTGTGTCAAGTATTTTCCACATTATAATGCAATTCTTGACTTTTCCTTTATTTTGAGGTGCATTGCTGTTATACGTTGATTACAGTTTGTACAGTTGTTCATACACAGAATGGAGCAGGGGGATCAGAGGGGGCCTGTTTCTGCTAAATCAGATAGAACGTCGGTTGCAGTGCGCAGCCAGCGTAATCAGAGAGAGAGCAGAGTCCTGGAGCAGATCACTGTCTGGGCTGATAATCGACCCGCCCTGTGACCTGCACAGATGTGACACGCTAGTCACGACCCAGAGAGGGTGAGAAGAGGAAAAGGGAGGAAAGATATAACTGACATCCTTCAGATACATGACTGTTGTCGCAGGAGCATAGCTAGAAATACTGAAGCAATGTTTCTCAGTAGTTGAGTGGTAGCATCACTAGTTTTTAAGTTATTGATGGTTGAACATTATATTTTACAAGTTACAAGTTAAGTTTCAGGTGTCAGCTGGCATTGCCTGAATCTTTTTAATCTTTTCATTGAATCTAAATGTAACCAATGTTCTAAAACCGAGATTATGGTTAATATTTGAAACACAAAATATTACAATATTTTAATGAAACCTGAGAGGTTTAAGCTTCATTGTTTACCATATGAAGTGTGCTGTATGTGTGAGTGTTGAGCATTGTTTAGAGGTAAATAAAAGACCTTCAGAAGTTTTGGTTACCTAGACTTTCAATAGAGGGACAGAAATAACTCGGGTTTCAATAATAAAATGTGATTTTGTGTTTCGAAGTCTCATGGGTGTAGAATGACTTGAGGGTGAATAATGATTTTTCAGTTTTCGGGTAAATTATCCCTTAACATCAGTTAATGCATTACATTAGATGACATACACTAACAAGATACAATATTTTAATTTAATTTAATTTAATGTTTCTTAATGTTATTTAATTAAAATAGAATTGATAATTGTTCATATTAGTTTACAGCACCTTAACTGTTAACATAGGCCTTCTTAAAAACTTTTTGAAAAGAAAAATAATAGTAAGATAATAAATGCTATGGAAATATTCTTCTTGGTGAGTTCATTTTATATTAACTAATTCAAACAAATGAGACCTTATTGTAAAATTTTATATAGAAAGTTATACTTTTTTAAGTTAAATGTAGCATGAATGTGGCTACTTCTTAGCTTTTTTACTGTTTTGCATAGGAATGTTTCATGTTGTTGTTAGTTTAGTTAGTTACATATCTGAGGACCTGGCACAATACTGCTACTCTAACAGTTTTTGGATGGATTCATGAACAGTCTGGGCTTTTTTGGAAGAACCACTGAGGCCTACAGGGCAGCACTAAGTAAGTCTATAGTTAACTTTCTTTTCACACAATTAAATTAAATCGCTTTAATACAAACTTTTTGGTTTTAACTTAAAATCTGTGCTTTGAATAGACTAAACAATGAAGATTAATTGTAAGATCTCAGGGCTTGGCCCGCACAGCCGTCGGTGTAGGTTTTCCAAGCTTTCTGAATGAGGAAAGCCCTCATCAGTGCTGGACGAAGAGCTTGTTGTATGCGGCCAAGCCACACTGAAACGGCGGAGGCTGCCACGTGAGGACTAGAGGATCCAAGAGCCCTGAGACAGAAAGAGAAAGAGACAAGACCAGTGTGTATCTGTGTTTCAAACCACTTTCTCCACCACAATGCAAACCACCCGGGGTGGTTACCACACTCAGACACCCGGCCTGATTTTATGGTTCCCCCAATTCACATGAGGAACAAACATGACATGACATGTGGCACACGCATGACAAACTCCTGACACAGTGTAGCGGGAACACTGTGTGATGGCTTTACGAGGCTGTTTATAAGCTTAAATGGTATATAAATAACTAGTCTCTTAGTGTGTTAAATAGCTGGTCTTGTCAAGCATGTATAATGAGAGCAAAAATTGAATAGACATTTTTAGTTGTATTTAAATGCTGCATTACAGTGTACTGCAAACAAACTGCAAACATCAAAAACAACCTGTAGAGGTAAAAATATTAGTACTGGAAATTTCCAGGCAGTTTCACTATGTGTCAATGTGACACTTGCTCCAGCAATGCTGCCCCCTACTGGTGACACTGACCTTTTTCATGCACCCATATAAACTACGACAATGATGAAAATTTCCATGTCTTTAGGGTCTTTTAGACAGATGAGGTTCCTTGTTTAAAATCCATCATTTACTCACCCTGATGTCATTCCAAACATGTATACTGACTATAAAAAAGAGTGTTGTTGTGCATACAATGAAAGTCAATTGAGTTGACTTCCTTTCTATGGACAAAAAATATCTAATTTATGTTCCACAAAAGAATGAAAGTTATTCAGGTTTGGAACAAGAGGGTAAGTCAATGATGCCAGAATTGTGAAATGTTTATGTAGGTTAAAAAGCAGGTTATCAGCCAATACTGTTGTGGTTTCTGTTGTATTGTTTGCAATTGGCTCTGTGTCCGGTCCATTCCGGTAAAGTCCGTAACAGCAGAGCGGGAACCCGGGTGTCAGATCAGAGGGGATTGCAGCCTCTCCGACCTCAGTGGAGGAAAATTCCTGTTTATTATGGATCTCCGACCGCATTGCTGGGCCCTAAGAAACCGCAATTTGAAAAGAATCCTGTGCCGAAAAGAGACAGGGAGGGTGATGGAAGTAACCCAGAGGGTGAGGCCTCTGTGTTGAGGGTCCTGGCGTGACTCTGGCCTTGGAGCCCTCTCCAAACCAAACACCCTCCTAGCGCCCACCCAGACAGCCCTGCCCTGCTTCCAGTCCCGGAATGGGGATGGAAGGATGGCTGGGAAGTATGCCCTCCGAGATCGGCCCGTCTGCCATGACCTACTGTAGCCTCCGTTCTCCGGTTAGCTTTGACGGCCAATTAGAGATGTCAGCGAATGTTTTGATGGAAACCCAAACTAAGTCTTTTCTCAATTTCATCCCCATAATCATGGAAACAGTGGATAGCGGAGGCACGAACTGGTAGCCGCTAAAGGTTTTCCCAAACATGCGTGATGTTGGAACGTTTAGCATACTGAGTGTCGTGCGCTGCATGTACACGTCTATGCGTGTGCACAGATGCATTTGCATGTGTGCATAATTTGTATAAATTCCGTGTGTGTGTATAATCATTTAACATCATAATTTCACGTGCCAGCGTTTGTGCGCACTGCATGGGTCCTCACAAATGACATGCTATGCTCAAATTGCAGAGAGAGTGCTTTATAGCTGATCCAAAGGCTATGGTGGGTGGTTTAAGCCATTTTATATAAATATATATTTTAATATGTCTATGAAACTCATCCAAAAATAACTTGAAAGGAATACGCCGTTCACATCTGGTTTTTATATTGTGGCTTGCGGAAAAGCAGAAAAAATAGGAGCTTTATAATTCTTTACTTACAGTGCGAGTGAAGCCTCAGAGTGCCCTCTTCAACTACAGCCTCAATAACTATTGTTGCTTAATGGCCCTATGAGTCAGAGTAATGCTGGTTTGGCATTAAGCTAGTAGTACTAGTTTATTTTAAAAGCAGAACATGACGCTATTGTACCTGTGAATGAGATTGATGAAACGCAAAGAACATTCTGGTAGCCACCTATGAGTTTATCTTAGAATTACAGCTTCAAAAATTATAAAACGCAATTTTTGTCCTCACTGAATATTGTTTTGCTCATTGGGTCTGTTCTTATGTGTTCAGATTGCAGATTTACCATGATGATGCTGGTTTACGTTATATTTAATCAGTGTTCAGAAATGATTTGTTTTGGCACTGTAAAACAATAAAGCATTAATATTGTTATTAGTAGTAGTAATATTAAATATTCATAATGCACATTACATTTACAGTATCATAATAACAATAATACAGCATAATTGTGATGAGAAATAAATGAGTGCAGAAATAAATATGAGTGCAGTTCAGGAATGGTATTCCCTCGTTTCATTTCAAAGAGATGAGCAACTGTTTGATATTGTTGTTTAATCTAGGATGTGCAGTTGGAGCAGTCTGAAAAAATATTATTGCTAATTTGTAATATGTTATTTGAGTTTTTGAGGTTGTTTTTAGGTTGAAGTAAATTAAACGTAATCATGCCTGTTACCTGTGTAAATGGCTGTTCCATCAGTTTCCATCTGTAACTATTAAGTAAAAAGGAACTGGTTTTTTTTTTTTAATAAAGAGACTTACATTCTTGTCTTTCACAAATTAGGTTAGTTTAGCTGAGAGTTCAGGGTAGATATGCTTCTAAGGTATCATTGTGAGGATGTGACACATGCAGTGTGTGTGTGTGTGTGTGTGTGTGTGTCTGCACCTGCAGTGTGACTCTTGTATAGCCCGGCCTGTCTTCCTCCAGCTGGCAGTGATTTGTCCATATGTTCAGATTGAGCAAATAGCTGCAGTGTGTTATTACTGTCAGACTCGGGCAGTCCCATAATACCCCTCTGCCACAGGAAGCTGCAATCTTGCAGAAAAGGTCAGCTGGACCAATTACCTCCGCCTACTATTTTCCCCTTAGTGAGTCCCTCCGAGCGTCCCACGCCCACTCCTTCCTCACAGGCCCCCCAGTAGTTGAGACAAGAAGTTAAAGACTGTCATTTGGATTTTGCAGCTGTTGGACATCGTCCCCACCTCCTTTGCTACATATTTGTGAGGGTTTGTCTTTACTGAAAATTGTTTTCAATGCTTACTTTTTTCCATTCTCACGAAGAACATATAGATTTCCCCCCCCTCTTTGGCTCTTGTTGTTGTTTTTTGTTTTGTTTTTTATATTTTAGATAGATCAATAAGTTTTTTATTGAAACACACCAATATGTGTAGTCTTTGTTTTTATTTTAGGTTTCATTATTGACATGATAATACATAAACAATCTTTATTATTAGTAGTAGCAATAGTAGTATGTTAAATTTTCATGATGCACATGATATTTACCATACACTGTACCACATAATATACAGTTTATAAATAATAATATAAATAATAATAGTAATAATAACACCAACTTTTAATTTTATTAAATAATTAATAAAAAAATAATAATAATAATAATATTTATAATATTCGTTTTTTTATATCAATTTCAAATTATTGTGTACATTATTATTATTATTTTTGCCAGTGGTCATACATATAGGTTTATCTTTGTCTTTGTCCATGTCCAACAAACTGTTAATAGTAATTTAATTAAATTAATTTACCTGTTATTGGGGTAGTTTATAGCATTAATTTAATTTAGACATTATTTTCATAAATGCTGTACTCATCTTTCCATCGTGTCTTCCTCTCTTTCTAACTCTATATAGGACACCAGTTTGTCAGACCACATAAAAGCACAGACTTCCTTCATTAAACGTCAGCTTTGCAGCATCGACCCTGTTCTCCTTACCTCAGCAACTTCAGAGAAAGATTTAAGAGTAGACGTTCCCTCTCTCTCTCCTCTTCTTTTTATCTCTCTCACTCTTGTACAGTCTTTCTCAGAGTGCTGCATGCAGGGTCCAGAATTGACACTCGCCAAGCACCAAACACGAGTTTAAATGGGCTTTGGCGAGTAAATAAAATTGAATTACTCTCCAGTTGGCCGATAACTTGATTAGAAATGGCAACATTTAAATTGAATTGTAAGAATGATAGGCAGACCCTTACTGCAACAGAGACATAGAAAGCGGCTTCTAAAGAAAACATCTGGTACAACTTGTGCCTTAGTGGTAAAACCTAAATTAAATAAATAAATACAATTAAATTTAATCAAATAAATGTAAAATTTAGCCACCACAACATTTACTCTTAGCTCCCGATTTAAAAATAATTTTTTCTTGTTGACACCTGGCTGTCTTGAAAAACAAAACCTGCTGTTCCGATTCTTTTCTGTTTTACCCTGGCGCTCGTCCATCTAGAGGGTCTGTAATGAATTTAGATGAACACTGATATTCCTAAGATATTAAGATAACCCATTAAAACTTTCCCAGTGGATTCATATCCGTGCAGGCCCAGGGGCCAGTGCGGTCCGCCAGACTGCTAAATGCTTCAAGAGACCCCTCCCTATCAGTCTCTCTCTTTCACACACACTCTTTTTCAGTCTGACATTCTCATTCGCTTCTTCTCTAGATGTTAAAGATTTATTGGCTGGCTGTAATGGCCACGGTCAGGATCAATAACTCTCACCCCGACAGCTCTCACACTCGCTGGAGACAGAAAGGGACGCAGACAGAACAGGAAAGAGAGAAAGAGTTTTATAGAGATTTGCATTCACTGTGTCAGATCAGCAATGAAATCAGAGCTGTGTAACTGAGCAGCAGTGCTGAAGAGAGCGACAGAGAATGATACACGGGATTAAACGATGGCAGTGATATGATCAGAATAACAGGCCATGATGTCTGGGGCACACATCTATTGATCGCACTGTTACATTATGCTGCATTGCACAATATGTCAGTTCCATAGTTGTGCATGATGATTTCCTCTGTTTTTACATCTAACGCTCACTTGAAATGATTTAAAGTTGAATTTTGTTCATTTTCAACCTAGGTGTATACGACTTTCTTCTTTTAGATGAGCACAGTTTGAGTTTTTTTTTATTTATCCTGGCTCTTCCAAGCTTTGTAATGCTCGTGAATGGTGGCCATGATTTTGAAACAGCTTAATTTGTTATACGTCAAGTCAGATGTCAGCCAAGAAGCTGGATCTCGACACTCTCTGGGATGTGCATATGGCTGTTGCTGGAATTCAGTTATTTAGGTTAGAATTTTAAAAATATAAATATTTTTGTTACAAAAACCCATTGATCTGCTTCAGAGGACATGTGATAACCCCCTGGAGACACATAGGTTAGTTTTACCGCACAGTACTTGCGGATACATCCGATTTATGAAGCTTCAAAATCATGGCCACCATCCACCATCATTACCAAGCTTGGAAGAGCCAGCATACATTTTTTAAAAACTCTGACTGTGTTTATCTGAAAGAAGAAAGTATTATACACCTAGGATGGCTTGGGGGTGAGTAGATTATGGCATAATTTTCATTTTTGGGTGAACTATTCCTTTAAGAGTAACTGATTACTGTATTTGTGTGTGTGTGTGTGTGTGTGTGTATGCAAAATATGAATATTATCCATTTAATCTGTATTTCACAGAATTTAAAAATCATTGCATCACTGTTGCATTGTTTTGTATTGTTGTTGTGTTGTGGTGTGTTATGCTTCACAAAAGCCTGGATTGAATCTGAACTCCATTTGGTCTGAGCACTCACTTCTAATCAGTTCAAGATTTTTGGCATTGGTTCATTCATTGATTTCTTTAAGTTTGAGAGTAGTTTTTTGTTTATCCACTTTTTAAATAGATAAAAGACACTTTTTTAAAGAAGATTTGAGTGGTCCAACACTAAGGTGTGTTTTTATCGTATTTCTAGTTGCTAGGGTGCTATGGTTGGTTGCTAAGTGATTCCTTATAGGCCCAGAGCGGAAGAGCCCTTGAATAGGCCTCTGATATTTTCGTCCCAATATATCTCTCAAAATATTGTTCAATGTTGTTCAATATTTTGCTCACCTTAGTAAGTGCCACCCTGAAAGTGTTCCTGGATGGTGTGTGGTTTATACAAGATTCATTACGCTGCTTGTGGCTGAACGGCTCTATGTTTCATACTAAATTCCAAAGTTGCAGAGTAAAGGAACAGCTCATAATTGTTTCAGTATTTCGGCAGACTGAATCCCCTTCGATCCATCTGTCTCATTGGCTCCGCGCTGAGGGAAATAGCACCTCTTCCTCTCAGTGATGGAGTACGCCAGGGTGTGGTATGACAAAGGTTGTCTCCTTCGATCAGCTCAGATACTGCTGGAAATGAAACATTACAGGCTAAATCCACACACGCCGACACTCATTAACCCTCAAACACTGCAATGTTGTTTATTTAACGTGGTAAAAATACAGTCAAGCTGCCCTTTTGGAAAAGCAGTTAGCCACACTACATGTTAATGAGGAAAAATATTAGTTATTTAAGGGGTATGTTTCCTTGTAAAAATATACCTATCACATGGTTTTATTTATTTTGCAATCAGTGCAGTATATATCTGACCAACAATCAATAAGGACCTCAATTAAAGTGACAGCATTATACATGCAGAGGAGAAAGTTGAACATTATTTTCCAACTGATTCACTGAAATAAACAATATTTCAAATGAGTTAACTTTAAAACACTACTTGAGAGAGGTGACAGTTTAGGAGAATTGCCTCAGTTCAGTCAGCTGTAAAACACAATACAGTGTGACTTGAAGGCATAGTAACATTTTGTAGTAGAAATATCAAAAGATGTAGTAGCTAGAAGTGTTGAAGTGTATGTATAATATATTTCTCTGATATACTTGATACACCTTTTATTTTTCTGTCCTTTATTAAGTTTTTAACCTAAATATTTAATACTATTTAGGGTCTTCGACCTTCAACCACAAGAGAGATGTAGCAGTTGCGTTTTATGTCCACAAATGATAACTTTTTATTTCGTTTGAATGGCAGTACACACTATTTCATTACGCTTCTTATTACATTTTAATTTGACCTTAAAAGTTTTAAGATATAAACTTATGTTAACAGCATGTTTTTTCCACAAAGGTTAGTGTGAGATCACACAATAATTTTCAGAACCCACAATGACCCTAATTATCTGGCTGATGACGTGTTCTTTGTGTCGATGTGCGGGATTTTTAGAGGAACATTCTGAGCTCAGCTGCAAACTATGTTTATTTTCTTGTGGGTCTGCAAGAGTGAAAGTTCGCTTACTCTTCCTGCCATGACTAACTGCGTAATACCTCATGTTGTTATTTAGCTGTTAGTCACTCTAATGGCTGAGGCAGTGCACAGGAATGTCTTTCACGTAAGGTCACTTCCACAGCTCAAACTTTCTCTCCGACTTTCCTTCTCTGCCCACTCCAACTTTCTAAATCTTCAGAGTCTCTGCCAACCATTTAGCAGCGGCCATTTGCCTCTCTGTCTCTCTGTCTGTCTCTCTCTCTCGCTCTCTCATCTGCCCTGAACGGAGCGAGTTGGCACTTGGGCAAGCTGGCACTCTTCAGTATGGTTACTTATACTTTGTTCTTGCTTGAGAAAAAGAGGGAGGGATAGAGTAAGAGTGAGAGATAGAGAGAGGGAGAGAAAGCAGAAAGAGCGATCTAAAATGGCTGCCAACGGCAAACCTCCTCTCTGCTCATGAAATGTCTGCCAAAAAGAAAAAAAAAACTTAAATGGCTTTGTCGATGACTGATTCCTGGCTTGAAATGTAGCTTGCATGAAGAGAAATAGAAACAACTTTCACTGGAAGCAACCTCGCTTTTACTGCAGTGACAGTTTTAGTATGGAAAACACATACAAGGACAAAAAGTTCTGAAGCGAGGGGCCATTAAATCATCAACATGCTAAAGATATTACACGAAGCAGAAGCTAGGAGCAAAAATGATGGTTCTGTTGAAGGAGAAGGAAGCAGTCCTCTTGATAGGTCGGAGAATATTTCTCGGATTACTAATTGACTAGACTTGCATGTCCAGATCGTACGATAGCTTGTAGTCTGACTAAGAAAAGCTACCAAAACATTTCAGAGTTGGAGCGCTTTACAAAATGGCGTGCTTGAGAGAAAATGGACGTTGTACGAGCACATTTTATTGCTTCATATTTTCTGTCTGCATTTCTACTGCCATTCTTCTTTTACTTACATTGTAAATGTTACCTGCGTTTTCCCTTAGATTTGTGTGAAAAATAGTTTTACAATTGGATTAGGTTTTGTTTGTTCATCACTGTGTCACTTTTTGAAAAATCGCCTTCCATAAATAAAATGGCCGTCGTTCAAGCACATAGTATTGCATCATATTTTCCATCTGCATTTCTATTTTTTCTTTTTGGACTAAATGAGGAGCTCTCGGTTGAAGCAATTCCTCTCTTATTTACGTTTTATGTTTTGGTGTCTTCAGCTTCACGGGTCCTTTTGGAGACTGAGATGTGTCGCTCGGTGCCAATATCTCCCTCAAACTGACACTTTTATTTTTCCTTCCCTCCGATTCTCCTTGCCAGAGATTCGGTCTGAGGGCTGCCTGCCTAGAAACCGCCGCAGCTTTTGGCAGGAGCATACAGGACTCTGAAGACAGTCATGGAGGAGAAAAACCGAGAGAGAGAGAACTGGAGCGTGTCCCTCTCTGTAGCTGGCAGCGCTAATCATCCTGGCCTGCGAAGAATCGCAACGATGACAGACATGTTTGTTTATGTTTTGTGTTGGGTTATTTTTTATTTTTCATTTCCCGCACTTTTTTAACATTGCTCGTCTTCTCTGGAACAGACTTCAGACCTCTCAGCATCCATCTGTCTCCTACTGTTTAAGGCCTCTCCAATTTTTCATAATCAAAACATTGAGTATTATGGCCTGGGTCCAACCGTTTCCTTTGGAATGCCATTGAATTTTTGAAGATTTGTATGGTTTATAATTATTTTTTTTTCCCCCAGACCATGTGTATTTTACTTACAACAACATAATTAGGCTGCACTTTGCACATATACTTTAAGAAAACATTTCATATTTTGTGGCAGGGGAAAATTATGCTGGCATCATTATCCAAGTGGGCAGATTGAAGACTAGTTGTGATGTTAAAGTCAACATAAAATCCATCTCTGATTATTGTCGATATTATCGTCTAAAACCTAGCTTATATCTTTTTTAGCTAAATATCCTGTTATACTTGGAAATGCATCAGATTATGTAAGAAAAACAGGTCACAAACTTGAATTCTCTTTGTCTTTTATTGAATTAGTTATAAAAAAAAATAGATACACAAACTTTGCATCAGCATCGCAGTTGTGTTGCCGTTGCTTGTGTGTATTTTCCTGTGTCTTAAGCAGTAGTTTGTGGTTGGCCTCTGAGTCCTGCAGGCCACAAAGAGTGTGAGAGTTGTAATGAAGCGTTGCATTCAGACGTGTGCAGCCGGTCGGACTCTCCTCGGCTTTGAACTGGCAGTGGCGTGCGGCCCATCTGATAGGGAGCTCTCTTATTTATTTATCCAGCTTGAGCTTTTTTACTGGCTTTTCTTTGAACGCCTGCCAGAGTCCTTGTGGTAACCCCTCTATTCTTTCATTCCCTGTTCAGAAAATCCTCTGCCGCTTCTTGACTCGAATTCGTTTTATGTGTTTATCTGCATTTTCCCTCACATCCGTGTGGCAAAGAGCTGGAACGCACACAAATGGGAAGGTTTTATGGTTGGATTAGGTTGTTTTGTCATTATTGTGTTGCTTCAATGAGTTTACACTTTGGCAATACAATCCCTGTGCTCTGCCAGTGAAGAGGGTTCAACAAGATTATGCTCGGCCTTGCCAAACAAGTTGAAAAGAAAGAGAATATTTGAATGGTTTTTTGATATTTGAATGGCACTTTGATACGGTGTGTTTCTCATTTACGAGGCTTATGAGCCATTTGGCCGAGCCTCAGCTCGTCAGGGTATCAGAGCGCATGGCTGTATCAGTAACCTATGAGTGATTTATATAAAACATACAGAGTGTTCGCTTTCTGTTGTTTATACAGAAACATGTTCTTATGTCGGATTACCAAAGCTATCGCTGACATGATCAACCACACGCCAACATGTCAGAGGTTTCTGTTCATTGAACATACACTTATATTTGGGAAAAACTCAGACTCTTGGACTTGAAGTTCAAAACGCTTCTGCAATTTGCTTATGATTGCCATTTATAAATATGCAGCATGTATAAAATCAGAGTAAGCATTCACATGCTTGTTATTTGTATGTTTTATATTCATATTTTGCTGGTGTAGTTGTTCAGTAATTCACTTGCCCTGCTATTTTTTATAGCCTATAGAAAGACCACTAAATTTGATGGTGTATTTTTGTGCAGCAGAAAAATATTTATAGTTTTAATGATGTTTATATTTATATTGTTAATATATGTTTTTTTATTATTATTATTTATTTATTTATATTTTTTTCTGTCTTTTGTTTATGTGGGAATTTTTTTTCTTTTATATATATATTTTTAATATATATCATTTTCTTTATTAAAAAACTTGGGCACAAACATAAACATTCAGTGGGTACGGAAAGTATTCAGACCCCCTTCAATTTTTCACTCTTTGTTATATTTCAGCCATTTGCTAAAATCATTTAAGTTCTTTTTTTTTCCTCATTAATGTACACACAGCACCCCATATTGACAGAAAA
>JAUMHE010000318.1:2272586-2296031 GCA_032359235.1 Enteromius mattozi
AAACATGCACAGAGAAATTGTTCACAATTTCATTGGGCTGAGACGAGAATACTGTCAGGTCATTTCCTACAGTTGTACAGTGATCTGTTGTCTCCAGAGCCTCACAGCTGGCTGAGTTATGCTCTAACAATTAGCCTGGCTGTTCAGATGAATTGGTGGAGCGTGTCAGCCATATGCTGCATGCACTGAAACATCAAGCTGATATTACCTCTACTGGGCTTTGCCAAATGTGTTACAGCATACAGAGTGTTCTGTAGAGAATTATGATGGTTAAATCTGACAGGGACGTGACAGCCCAACAAAGAGCTCTTTAATTAAGACGTTGGTTATTAAATGTGTCACTAAAATGCAAGGGGTAAGTGTTATTGTGTTTGTTTGTACACTAGTGTTCAAATGTTTGGTGTTGGTAGCATTTACTTAGATCTTTTTAGTATGCTCACCAAGCCAAAAAGTATTTTTTGACAAATAAAAATCTCAAAGGAGGAAATCTTTTGTAACATTATAAATCTCATTTTTGACAAATTGAATGCATCCTTTCTGAATAAAAGTATCAATTTCTTTAAAAGAAAACAGTGAATAATTCCAGTGAATAAGAAACAATATGATTGTATTTTTCAGGTATCTCTCGGAGTCCACATCCCTCCTCGTCTCTGCACTTCCCTGGCGCTCCCATTCTCCCCCAGACTGCCTCCACCTACTTCCCACACACGGCCATCCGGTACTCCCCACACCTTAGCTCTCAAGACCCGCTCAAGGATCTTGTCTCTCTGGCCTGTGACCCGTCCAATCAACAGCCCAGCCCGGTAAGATCTTCAGCTTTCATTCACACTCTAACAATCACAGATAAGGGTATGTGAAAACATATCCAAAAATATCCAAACATCAGCCTCACTTGTTCAGCTTAACCAACCAGCAGCCATAGTTCTGGTAGGACCATGTGATCCCATACGTGAGCCAAGCACAGCTCTGAGCCTGCCGTGTTTATTCACATTCAACACTGAATTTGTTAGTATGCTAAATAAAAAATGAGTTGATATATAAAAACATAATATTTTCCATGACAGTTAAAAACTGCCTGACTTCATTGCTCATTTCACATGCAATTTCTTAAAGGGACAGTTCACCCAAAAATAAAAATTCTGTCATCATCAGCCCACATGTATATATACACATATATATATATATATATATATATATATATATATACATATATATACATATACAAAATTTTTCATTAAATATCGTGTTTTATGTTAATCAGATAAAAGTAAGTCATACAGGTTTGGAACGACATGAGGGGGAGTAAATAATAACAGAATTTTTATTTTGACTACTATCAACTATCCTTTTAATTCAGAGCAAAAAAAAGGATAATTTAATTCTTCTGGCCAAAAAGAATATAAATGTAAAACAGCAATATTTTGACTGTTTTTGGCAGAAAGAAAAACATTAGTGGACCTCAGGGAGACAATTAAATAATAATAAATCCATGTTATGACCCTTTTAAATTATACTAGAAGGGATGAATTAGGAAGTCAACTGCTTGCTTCCTGTATCTGCAGTTTGTACTTGTGTGTGTGCAGGTGAGAGAGAGACAGAAAGAGTAAAAAAAGAGGCAGATAAATATGCCATCATGTGCCCTACATGGATCGTAGCCCATGTAATCTGAGCCAAGAAGAGCTGACCATGGTCTTGTTGAAGCAAGCAGCCTCGACACGGTCAGATTTCACCCTTTCCGTTAAAGCAACCTGCAGTCTAAACACAAGCGTCCATCAGTTTCGTTTCTTTCACAAATACTCACAGGCAACAGTTTCTCAGAGTTTGTGTTGCCCTGAGCAGATGAAAACCTACTTGGCTGGGAATATAACTTATGAGGGGTGTGGTTACAAGGTGGGCAGAATTTGAGAGTTTGCACTCATTTAAAACCTGCTTGGTTTTTTTCCAGTTACTTTAATTGGTCAAACTAATTTAATAAATTTTTCCATAAGTTACAATTAAAAATAAAGATTAAAATAAAAAGTCAGTTTAATGTAATTAAAATTTCATTTGATTATACTTTAAAAAATTAAAGGCATCAAATGAAGTTTTTAAGCTAAATTAGTGGATTTTGTTTTACGGTGTATTTTGCATTACGGCTGTAGTGTCATGCATTTGAAATAGCTCAAACACTTTATTTGAGTGTTTTTTCAAGATCAGTAATGACCCAGGATGTCATCTGAGTAGCATCACTGACTAAACGGGGTGAACAGCTCTGGGATCATTCTGCTTGTTCTGACCGTGGACCAAGAATTAGCACTGGCTGGATGGCTTTATTCTGACAGTGACATAAAGTACTAACACAAAGTGTGAATGACTTATCCTCGGGGTGCCTGTAGGAGAGTTGTGTGCCATTTCCACGTCAGGCAGAGAGAGTGAAAGAACAGGAAATACAGCCAAGAAGGAGGAGATCTCTGTGTCTAGGGGTGTTGCTGATGTTGGCACAGAAATATGGGAAGAGACAGAGAGACACACATTTATGAATCTTGCCCTGTGGCAGCCGTGCCCCGCCGATTCTGCAGACTCATTGAAATTCCCCCTACTGCAGTCTGACCGTAGCCAAGCAGTCACAAAAAACAGCCGCACCGACCCACAATGCCGCTGACTCACTCACCAGCTATTGTTGTGCAGGGCAGTGAGTGTGCAGTTTTACACCGCGAGAATGCAAACCGGAGCCAAACTCTCTGAGAGAGAAAGAGAGCATGATGGAGGGTTTTATGGATTTGCGGCTAGGGTAGAGTGATAGTACGATGCATAATGGGCCGTTCGCTGGAACAGTGTGCACAACGTTACTCTGTTTCTCCCACATAACTGCTGATGGCAGGAGGAGGTGGAGATATGTGACTGGACTTTAAAGTTTCATCAGACAATTTTTTTTCAAATGAAGTACTCCAGACAAATACAAAGAAAAATTGAAAAATTGAAAAGCAGCTCCTAAATGCTACAAGAGAATTTAGGCATCAAAACATCACCATGTTTACTATACGAAAAATAGATGTTCATTTTGAGATTTGCTAGACTACATTTAAAAGTATAAATGTACCTATTTTCAACTAACTTGGTATTGTTACAATGTTGGTAATGTAAATGAACAATGTGTTCTTTCTCCATGTTACTCCATCTCCGCTCACGGACAGTTGAATTGAGCCCAGTGCATTATGGGTGTTGAAGTTTCCCTACCTTTATGACCAAAGGGAATTGGCCAAAGCCCTTTAACCTGTTTTTTTCTAGTCATTTAGCAGCATTTTTTTTAATTCACCTTTGTACTGCATAGACAGCCATGTTTTATTAAAAGCCCATATTGCAATTGGTGAATCCTCCTTTAATTCTGCTTTAAGTCAGTGTTATATAATAATGAAGAAATGATCTCTGTGTTGAGATCACATAATCAGGCTTGTCTTGAAGTGCATTCAGAGCCGGTGGGGGCAGTAGAGAGGCAACTTTTTTAATTTTTTTATATAACGATTTTTTAATATAACAAATAAAATGTATTTCCTAATAATGTGTTCCATTCAATGTCAGAAATGGGATATTCCCACAATATTTTGTACATGTTGTCCTATTATACTTTGTCTTATGCAATGAATAATGCAAAATGGCTACAGTAGCATTTGTTTTGCAGGTATGCAAATATAAACAGAGATCATTTGTATTATTTTAACCCAATTCTTTCAAAAAATAAAGTATGGCACTAACAACACCAGTGTCATTGTTAATGCATGAACTGATGAATATCCTGTGTTAGTTGCTTAGGACATAAGTGTATGCCATTTATAACATAAACTTAATAGAAAGGAATGTTTACAATTAACTGTGCCCTATGTCATGCATCTTAATCAGTGGCAGTTTTTCGAATTTAGAAATTTTGCATTCTATTGCACTTTTCCCAGTAGGAACTTGAAAATTCCAATTTTTAAACTGAATGGAACACTGCATTATTTAACTAAAAATTATTAACATGTTAACAACTGTTAAAATCTTCCATGATGTCAATAATAGCGCTAAATATGCTGAGATCTCAAAGAATTGTAGCATCGAAGTTAAAAAAAAAGCTAAAGAGAGTAGATGCAAAGTAGATGCATGTATTGTGATGTTAGCTGTGTAGTGGCAGTGAGGTGTCCTTCCCCTCAGTGGCTGACTATTGCCCTCTCTTCCTCTGCAGTTGAATGGCAGTGGTCAGGTGAAGGTATCCAGTCACTACATCTCCTCTCAGATGCTGGCCCCCCCGCCACCCCCCGGCCTGCCCCGTCTGACGCTGCCCCCAGAGTCCAAATCCAGCACCACCTCTGCAGACGCAGCTGCCAGCTCACCCACCTCCCCCAGTAAGTGGGACGCTTCCAACCCATCCGTTCCTTCGCCCTCTCTGTCCCACCTCTGACAGGGCACCTTTAGACAAAAAAACAGACAGCAGCACACACACATAAAGAGCTTGAGTTAAAACCCTGAATGTAGCGAAGTATACATTTTTAGAGTGATTCAGTTAGCAAGAAACCTAATAAACTAATCGAAAATTAAGATGGCTGGCTCAGAGTTAGTGGTCTTGGCTCACAATCCATTTACACAGTTACAAAGAAACAACAAACAGTTGTCTTGGCTGCTTTTAAATAGTTGACACTAAAAATATATATATATACTCTAACATGAGTTAAGACTTTTTTGAGAATTTTTAGCTTTTTCTTTCACTTTCAAGTGAAAATTCAGCTTTGCCATCACAGGAATAAATATATTACATTTTAAAGTATATTCAATTTTTATTTACTTTTTTTATTCAGTGCAGCTTTGGTGAGCATAAGAGACTCCTTTCAAAAATGGTAGTGCATCTGTTTACATTTTTTTAAATTATTTATTTTAATAATCAGAACAAAAATGTTTCATGTTTTTTTGTTGTTAATTAGCTATTGGCTTTTTACAGTTGCCAGGCAACGTTGCAACTCGGCACATTCATATATATTTTAAAACAGCTTCAAAGTGCATTGTATGTTAAAAAACGCTAAATTCCAGTATTAGAGAAACAAAGAAAGTGTCTTTCCATCAGTAAACCATATAAACACAGATACATTTGGATGACAAGTCAATCAGCTTTAATGCCCTGCTTGCTGCCCTGTCCATTAATCATGCTAATTTAATTATTAATGCAGAGAATGGCTCAATATGTTCACCATCCGCTGTGCTGCAGAATCCCACATGATCAATCGCCTCGATACGCCATCTCACACAGTCAGACTCAATGCTCTGCATGATTATTCAGCTAGAATCACGTCCCGTAATCACGTCAGCTTATCCAAAGGCCCGTTTGATAAAGATGGATGCATAGATTATGTTGTGTGTTCGTTATTTACCAACAACACAAGTTGAGTTTCCAAAGAAACACACGAAAGCATCAGCTTCTGTAATTGCTGATAGTACAGTCTTTAAGAGATGAAGGCGCACATTCACTAACAACAGACTGGATTTACACAAGCAGACAACAAAATGAGCCTCCGCCACACAGAATATTTATTTACACAGTCTGACGGTAACAAACAGACACTGTGACCCAGTTTCAGCATCAATTTAATATCTGTTTGAAACAGATGCATGCCATATGCACTTAAACTGCATTTTAGATCACTACTGAGTATAGTAATATTAAACTGTGTTTTAAAGACTAAATTTTTGAAACTGATATCACGGCTTATACCTTACAGATATTTGCATGATGTTGAGAATTTGAGAATAACTTTATGGACCCTTTCCAATCACAATTTCTCTTGCTTTCAGCGTACTCTGCTCCCGGGACGCCACCTGCCAACCGCTCCTTCGTAGGAATTGGTTCTCGAGACACTGGCAGTCTGTATCAGGCACAGGTATCGTAACATAAACATCCGTATACATTTTATTCACACACAAACTCACAGATCATCCCCCCTCAAATACAAACACACCTCAAATAAAATTGTAATGCTTATTATAGATTAAACTGAATAACTGCATTTTAACTACTGAAAATTTTCTATTTCTTGATAAGTTTCAGAAACCTAACCACCATGAAAATGTTAAAAATTCAATCTTGATTTTAAGCAGTGCTTGAAAATTTCCCTTGAACCCCAGTGCCCTGAGGAAACACTACAGCAGCGCTAGTCTGGACCCTCTGAGAGACCCAAGCCTTCTGTGTTCAATTATAGATCAGAAATGAGCAGACACACTATCTACCCCTGGACCCTCAGCTGCCAAATGAAATGTAGTCTTTCACATTAAATATACAGCCAATGTAGATACAACACCTTAACCAATATGTATGGATAATTCATAGAATGTCTCATGAATTTTTTTTTTATTATTATTATTTTTCTTATATATTAAAATACAACAATGTAATATTTTTTTATTTATATAAAATATTTTATATTTTATTTTATGTTCGAAAAATAAATTCTGCAGTTTATTTTATGCTCTAAAAACAGTTCTGCAGTTTGTGCTTAAAACAAAATACAGTATATTCTCTGAATACATCTTACACAACTGTAATTCTTGAGTAAATTATTATTTGCTTGATTTTTTTTATTAATATATTATATGATATAAATTATATTATTATATAAGTATTAAAGATTTTTTTTTTTTTTTGCAGTCCACCAATATAATCCAATGAATTCTGCCTTTATATTTCTTAATCACATGAGAAACTTTTGCATGCTCAGCGAAATCCTGACCTGATTAAAAGGCACGAAATAGCATCTGACATTTTTTGTGATGCTTCATGAATCCTATAGGACATGAGCCCATAAATAAACACTTGAAAGGTCCTCCATAAGTAATAGCTGAGATTTGGCTGGGGAATGCGGCAGTGCTCAGGTAAAATCTGAACTGTGGAGGTGATTGAACCGCATGGCTCAGGAGTCAGAGTGCGCTGCTGCATTGCAGTGCTTTCAGCGCTTGCAGTGCTCCATAAAGTGTAAATGCACTTGACTGAGCCGTGTGATGAGAGAGGGAGACAGAAGAGTGATCAATGAGAACTGGAGGACTAGTGTGCGTTAGTGTGCATTAGAGAGCATTTCTTGAAAACCTTCAGCCTAACAAATGACACAGACAAGCAGGTACACAACCCTTAAGGTTCTTCTCTTACTGTTGTTTTGCATGTGAGTTCGGAAACTCAGAAGTTTTCTGGCTCTCATCTGGATGTGTGTCTGTGTCCCTTTGAGAGTATCATGAGCTGAGAGGGAGGGAGAAAGAAGTAGTCAAATGACCGAGGGAGGTGGGGGGGTGATGGCTTCCGTTCATTTGTTCTATGATGGTCACGTCCAGAGCTGTCTGGTTGCTAGGGGAAACCAGACATGATGTAATTGTCGGAGGAACCTGTGCTTGAGGGAGTGGAGAAGGAAGAGACCGCTGTGACCAATCAAATTGACCAATCTGTCTTGTACGACCAAGATTAACACTGGAATCATTGACTTTCCAGGCCTAGTTTGACAAAATACAGTTGTCTTTTTCTTTCACTGTAAAAGCTGAAAGTGTACAGTCCTTGTATATTTATACCTGACTATACAAAGAGTTCATTACTATTAAACAATAAACAGATTTTGTTAATTAATAAAAATTAGTTTAGTTTTTCTCATTTGCACTTTGAAAAAACAGGGTTATTATCGTCAACTAAAACTAAAGACATTTTTGTTCATTGAAATGATGTAAATCTGAAATAAAACATGTAATAGATGAAAAACGTAAAATAATCAAACATTTTAAATGGTTAAAATGAAAATGAATAAACACTAAAACTATAAAAACTATAAACTTTTTTTAATGTTTTAAAAATAAATATTATTAAATGTAAAGTAACTGATAAAAAATGTAAGTGCACTTAAATTTAAAGTAGAAATGTACAGTTTCTTCCATACCTGTTTTGACCCTTAAAAAATAAATTAAATAATTATTATTATTAAACAATATTGGTATATACAACAGCCATTTAAATTAATTTTGTCACCTAAAACATATTTTAGTATACCTTTCTTTCTTTCTTTCTTTCTCTTTATTTTCTTTCTACCCTTTACGCTCTCATTGTGTGGCTTTGTATTAAACTCAGAGTTTAATGGACTTCTGTTGTTTTCTTTTCTCTGATGAAAAGGGTATGTTACTAACAATCTTTGTTTTTAGAGGAGCTTGTATTTCAGCCTCACCTCCAAGCTCTCCTGAAGCTTTGTAATTAAAGGGAGAGACTGTCATTTGTTAGGCCCTTGTGGTCTAATATGTCCCCCTTCTTGGACTCTGAACCCGCCCTCATCTCAGCTTTATATTTTCATAACCTAAACCACCTGTCACCAAGATAAAGCCTGTAGCTTTTATAGGGAACTAAATATTTTGTTTGGAGTGAACGCCTAACCACTGTTAGCCTGGGCTCGACTGGTCGCTGTGTCCTCAGGACAGAATGAGCGAGCGAGAAAGTTTGAGCTTTGGATGTGCCCTACTGCAAAGAAAAAAGAAAATATTAGGCAGCTGCTAAAAAGAGAGCAGAGATGGAATGGTTACACTCCAGATTTTAACCTTGGAATATAATTTTAACACCTGGCATTGAACTTGCCGTCTTTACAATTTAGATGATTAAACATCACATTTGTATGCCATTATGGATATCAAGTAAATGATTAGAATAGAATTTTCACATATGTTTTCCTCATTTCTATATTTGGAGTTTAGCTATATTGAGATTTTAGAGTGTCTAAATATTTTATGAACTGTAAAACAGAACATTTGTTGGGGTTTTTTATAGATATAACATAAGTTGTATAACAGAATATGGCATGCTCATAGTTTAGCTAGACAAGCTTTCACATCTTAATTTGTGAATTTTCATTCATGCCACTCTTCGTGTAACCAGTTTGTTTATTGCTCCACCAATCAGCCTTAATTACTCTGAAATGGTTCAGCTCACCAACAGCAACCACTAAAAAACATCCATGAAGAAAGCAAATAGCGTATCATTTTCATGGCACAGTGTGGTAATGGCAAATATCTGCTTAATTTAACATCTTTAGTCAGTTTTACTGGTGGTTTTGCATTGGTTTGCTTGTATCAACATTTGTATAGATGAATTTGATAATGACTCCCCATTTTCTGGCCTGGTTCTGTTGAATTTCACCACATTAATCAAAGAAAATGCAGGAGACGACGCTACATGTGACATTTTCTGGAGCTGTTTTGATCATATTTTAGTATAAATTCTAAGCAGGCCATCAGTTTGAGGTGAGACGGAGATTATATCTACAAAAATATTACAACTGAGAAAAGCGGCATATGTTGCGGCACATTTTCCTACCAAAGAAAGTACAGAGTTTCCATAACAAACATACATTGGAAATATATTAAATCTCAACTTGACTCTCTAGAGGAAGAGGATTGTGGATTTATCTCATCAAGAGACAGTTTCAGTATAGTAAAATGGCATGTTGTCACTCGAACGCAAAGCCAAGATGATATCCAGAGCTCTGGAGTATATATGTGTCTGTGTGTGTTTCTCCAGAATATATTTATAAATTCAGTTTTTCCTCTCGAGTGTTCAATGATAGCATTTACCCTTTCGGTTTCAGGTGAATTGCATTTTGACAAAGGAGTGACTGTAATTGTGCTCTCAAATTCACAAGGCATGAAAACAAGTACGATCCCCACACTTCCCATTCTCATGGGCTCGGATTTTAATCCAGTAATCAACACGAAATATGATTTGGGAAAATTGCATCCCAATACACTGTAGCAATCACTCATAAAACAGCATCTTTGCATTTCCCAGCAGTGTCGGCTGTCATTATAAACCTATTTCTCTTCCTGGCAGTAGTTTGCTGAAGTGTCATGGGTTGTGTAAGGTTAACCTTAGTTCCAGTTTCAATACCAGTATCACACCAAACAGAAGTCAAAATAGACTGATTTAAGTATTGAAGTAATGTATGATTAATAACCTTTGGCATGTTATTTTAGATACTTGGTCGTGCATGTGGTCCATAGATTGCGAAACTGCCCTTGATCAATGGGCAAGAGCTGCCAAAACTCGTTGGCGCCACGGCTGCCATGTGCACTGTTTTTGTACCTAAATGTGTCAAACGATTTTAATGTAGATTCTCAAGGTTGTGTGCTAATATCTGGGCACTGTATTGTGGATTTGGGAAGTCATTAGTCTGTGGTTTGGTGTTGTTCAAGAATCAGTGTACATAAACTCTTCAGCAGGGAATGGGAACAAATTTTCCTTTTTTAGCATTATTAAATCAATACATTTGGGGGTAGTTAAAGACGTCTGTTGGACTGCTGTGAAATTACTTAAACCTTAGTGGAAAATATTGAGCCAAGGGCTTATGGCATGATCTCTTTTTTTCTGTTTTTAAACCTTGTCAAATGTTAAAAAAGACTTCAGTGGTCTGTGAATGAAAGCCAAAATCCTGTTATGCTTTTAAAAGGTTTTGGGTGGGATCCTGCTGAGCTCTCTCTCTGTGTCTGGCACTCGTAGCTTTTTACTCTGTATTAATTTTAATAGATTCCTCAATTCTGGCCCCCGACTAAGTGTTTGCCTCCCATTATCCGAAAGACTGATTGTAAGGAATGTGGAACGTCCAACACATTAGATTCTGTTTTGAATAGTAGAGTGGGGTGCGTTTGAATTGTTTAGATCCTCATGGACAGGACACATAGCACCTTTGGCTGCACCATTATCAAAACCTAAACTCACACACTGTGTATATGAATGCTTCTTCGGCTACTGACACTTTCATGTTCCAGGGTGTGATTTTTATCAAAACTAGAGCTAATGTTTAGATCTTATATAGTTGTATCCATCCTTTTTTTCAAATGGGTCAATATAATAAATGTTTATTGTAAAACTGTATTACTTATAGCCATCCCCAGGTGTCGTTTCTAACAATTTACTACACTAACAATTTTCCCACTTATAAGGTTTTATAAAAGGTTAGTATAATTGCATGCCTAAGATGAAATAGGAGACAAAAATAAACATATACTACTGTTAAAAATTAAAAAGGTAATTTAAAAAAGTCTTTTCTGTCTACCAAGGCTGCATTTATTTGATCAAAAGTAAAGCAAAACAGTCATATAGTGACATATTATAGTTTGAAATAACAGTTTTGCTTTATAATGTATTTTAAAATGTAATTCATTTCTAACATGGGTCACATTATCCTTCAGAAATCATTCTAATGTTAATAGAAATATTTCTTATTATGATTGTTAAAAACACTTGCACTTCTTTACATTTTTGTGCAAAACTGTCATAAAGGAACAGCATTTATTTGAAATACACATTTTTGAACCATGTAAAAGTCTTTATTGTCAATGTAATACATCCTTGATTAATGATAGATATATATTTTTTTAAAAAGTAATGGTTTAAATGGTTGTGTAAATATCACTTATTTTTATTGTTTATCATTTCTAATCAAATTAGAAGATTGTCATCAAGATATGCAAAGGTTCCATGAAAAGTGAAATGACTTTTGGCTATGAAATAAGTCAAAGCAATTCATGGTCATTGGCCTTTTTATTTCAGAAATGCAGTTTCAACCACAAAACACTATTCAACAGTACACAATCCGAGATGTGATGGAAATGACATTGTGCTGGAAATGTTTATGTGGTTTCAGAAAAATGACAGAATGACGAATGAGTGTTTGTGATGAATGTTTGTCCTGGGTTGGACATTGTTAGTAGACAAATAAAACCAGTGCGAAAAGTGTGTTTTGAGAAAGTTTATTTTTCTAAAACTCAACAAAGCCAAAAGTGCCCATAGTTTAAGAAAACTCATATAAATCGTCCTTTGCATTCAATTTAGATGAAATGGATCCATCTCGACTAGACTGCGGTCGGCTTCAGATGAGTTTTTATCTGATTTCGCTGGATATCCCATAGCGCTCCTCCTATTGTGTTACTTGTGTTTGTACAGATGTCTTAGTGATTTTGATTCTCTCTCTTTCTCTATCTTGCAGTCCTGGTATCTGGGGAACTGATCATCACACACACGCAGACGAACCCGAGGAGGCACAGACATGGATTCGAAAAATCAATTTTTTTGTGGAATTTACAAGAAAAAAAGTTGTGAACGAGATGCAAGAGGGAAAATCAGATATATATGCAGTATTTGTATATATACACACACATATATATATATACACAATATGTGTGTATAGATATATGTGCACACATATTTATATATGCATAACGACGTACAGTATAAAATGCTTCAATACACTTTTTTTCTGAAAAGACAATGGAAACGGAGACGAGCGTGAGAGAATGGCCATAGGTGGAACGGAAGAAAAGGAGACAAAAGAGGAGGATGTTTTTTTTTCTGGGAGGGCAGCCCGAACTATGGCGTAGATTTTACGGACGTGTGGAAAAAGGCCCACCCTGACTCCCTGCCTCCTGGAATGCCTCTCCTCAACCCCCTCCTTCTGCTACAGGTGCTGCTTCCTCCTATATGCAAAATAAGTATCCTTTATTTTCTTAACGAACAGGGAAAAGAAACCCCACGAAAGGGTTTTTTCGCTAGCATTTCGCCACAGGTTCGGAGGTGAGCACGGTCTGTTTTTATTCTTTTTTTTAAGTGCGCAAAGGCAACACGGCGTGGAAAAGGAAACGAAAAAGGTTGATGCTTCCGTTCACATGACAGAAAAGAAACACAAAGGCTACTTTTCATCCAGTTTTATTGACAATCATGTATCTGCGTCCTTGGTTTCGTTCAGAGGGTGATGTTTTCTAAATTGCATTCTCCACCGTTTGTAATGGAGTCCACTTTTTGGTGGAAGCTCGTCATGTTTTTTGTACATCGGAGGATTAATAGTGGTACCTCAGTGACATTTTAAATCACAGTCAGCGTCTATACACACATGCACACACACTTACACGTGAACACACCTGTCTTGAGGCAATGGCATGTACTGTTAAAGGCTACACGAGGTGTGTGTGAGCTGTGATACAGCCTTCATAGGACGAGCCAGGGAATAGCGGGGGTGAATTAGCACCTTCCTCACTTCGCAATATGAAAACCCCTCGTTCCCTGGACCCTGCTGTAAGTGTGTGCGCGTGTGCATCCGTGTGTTTGTGCGTGTCATAAACATTAGTAGTCCCTTATTCATCTCTGTGAGTTCACAGATTAGGGGGTTTTGATTCATGTAGATTCGTGGATTTTTCCACATAGCGACAAAGGGAGTTGAAATATAGTTCTGTCATTACTTAGACAGTATTGGGTGTAGAGGATAGAATTTTTTTGTTCCCTATGTGTAGTTTGTTTCAATTCATTGGAAATTACAGGCATTGCACTACTTTAAATTTTTATTTTTCCTCTTTTGCAAATTCCTGTTCGGCCTAATCATACGGAATGATTATTTTTGTCATGTTCTGATCTAACGGCAGATGAGGGTTGGTTTTCTAGTAGCTAAGAAGCTGATCAGAACAATCCAACATTTTCTATGTAAATGTGTCCATGTTTATGTCATTACTTTTATACAATTCCCAAAAAACAGGCTTTTTTTTGTTTTTCCCACGTTTCTACTGCAAGAAACTATGACTGTTTTTATTTTGAAGCAGATTATACACTTTAATCCGTAGGAATGTCAAAGATTTGGATGTTTGGCGTGAGACGGGCTGTAATGCCCAGTATGAAAAAAGAAGTCAGCGGCTATGCTGCCCGTCCCAGAGTTTATTGGGAGGTGGATGCCTACGACCAGCATGTCTCTGCTTGGTTGCCTCAGAAATGGGTTATTCTGCACTCTGAGATGTGTTGATTTGTACTAATGAAATAACATCAGGGCTTAATCTACAACGCTACCGAACCCAAATCACGAAGCCATGAAAAGTGCCTGAGACATTGCAAGTTTTTCATTTGAATTCTACTACTTTTTTTTTTCAAAAGACTTGGACATTTTGCTTCATCTACTGTGGGTTGTTGTTGTTATTGTCGTAGGAGTTCGAGGGGTTGTTTTTAATGCCCAGAGAGATATTTTAAATGGCCTCGCAAGCCCCTCATCAGCTGCATGGGCTAACGCTTAGCCACAGGAAACGCAAACAGCTGAACAAAAAATACACACGCATACACACCCTTATAATCAGAACATGACAAAATCAACACATATCAGAGCTTTACTAGGTACCCTCACAAATAAACACACACACACACACACAACCAATATGATATAATATACACACACTCTGGTCGCTTTCGCTAACCTTTTATAATGGCTTTGTATACACATTTTATTGAGTTGACCATAGTAAGGCCCAGAATACATACGACATGACTTGTTTTAATGGTGCTGATATGAAAATTATATGGAAATCTCTATATATGAATTATATATAACTGTGCATGGTGCTTTCAAAAGAAAAATCACAAGAATTAAGCTCAAACGACCACCGTATCGCTGAGATGGGCGCATGGCAGATAATCTTAGTATTAGCTCTGAAGCAAAATGCCCCCCGACTTCTCCTTATCAAACCCCCTTTGAGCAAAGAGCCAATGACACAGATGGATTTTACCTTTGTACTACATTGGTTTGACTTTTATCCAACAATCCCTCTTCTACTTTGCACGATATTTTATAAAACATATTATGTGCCTTGCCTTTAGTTAAGAACAAAAATGCATAATTTTAAAGGGGTCAATTCATTTCTTTCTCTCTCTTTTTTTTTATGTAACCAGTGTCACAAAAGGAACATAATGCTGCATGTTTGATTGCCTGTCATTATCAGAATAAGACTAACAGGTTACCTGATAGCTGTAGTTTTGGATGGGTGAGAGAGGCTATTTTTGACCCTCTTCCTTTTTTTAAAAGCACTGTAGTTGGCATGAAATCTTCCCTGCGTTATTTTCTTACCGTTTTATTTCCCTCCTCCGTTCATGTAATGAGAAGGTAACAGTCTGTGAAAGATGCAGTACCAGCTCTCTTCATATCAGCTCTGAGCTGACGTTTTGATTCCGTTGTCATGTTAGGTTTCTCTTAAATTGTTTAGATTGTATGTTATCATGTATTTAAATGTGTTTGTACCCATTCTGGATGTGAAGAGGAGCAGCCAGAGATGGACATAATGAAAAGTAGATGGCCATCCTCTATAAACACATGAACTAGTTTTAGTCAAGTTAAAATTCCACAACTGAGCACTTAGCAAGACTTTATATCGTCTTTACATTTTGCTTTTTATCAAAGGGTCAAATTTACATTTCATTATTTCTGAAAACCTAGGCATTTGTTAAAGGGATGGTTCACCTAAAAAATTTAATGTACACTGTAAAAAAATACAAATAAATTAGTTGTCAATAAAACATATTATTGGAGTATGTTCTACAAGAAAATTAACTGTGAGATTTATAAGTAATTTCTGAGGTAACATTGTTCCCACATTTTTTTTTTCTCTCAGTGTAGTCATTATTTATTCTCCCTCATGTTTTTCCAAACAAGAAGATATGTTTTGTTGTCTGTACAGAGTGTTTTATTGACAAGTTGAATAATTTTCAAAAATATCAGCTCTACAGAAAAACAAAAAGGAAGTCATGAACAACATGAAGGTGAATAAAATAACAAAATGTGAACTGTCCCTTTAACCCCTTTGTGAGGGCTCATAACACTGGCTGCAATAGAATATGTAGTGCTGTGTGATCATAAATGATTACTTTAATTAGTTAAGTTGTTTTACTAATTGAGTCCCTTGTATATGTCCGTATATTAACTGTAGAATCCGTTCATAGAGAGTAGCTGAAATGTATTTGTCCAGTTTAATGTACAGGCACGAGAACAGCAAGAAACCATTGAACTGCTGACTTCGTGTCTTCTTAGAAAATGAATTAATACACCAGGATGCTTCTTCTTCCTCTTCTTCTTTTTATAAAATTAGATGGTAGGAGATAATTTATAATTCGTAGCGTGTAGTGTCAGGGGAGTATATTGCAGAGGAGAAGATTTTGTGTATTTCTGGAGCTGGGTCAGGAGAGGCCATGTTGTAGTTTGTGATGCAGTGTACAGTATTGTTTCTGCAATGGATATTGCAATGCTGGTAGCTAATACGATTTGCTGGTAGCTATTTAAAAGTTTAAGTCGATTGAGAAAGAACAAGAGATTTTGTTTACATGATGCCCGTGGTAAGATCTGGGTCGTGGATGATTTTGTGAGCCCGCCGTTGTCCGCCCGGCCGAATCGGAGTGCTATAACAGAACAGCATTCCATCTGTACCATGATCCAAACCCTTTGCAGAAGTGCTAGCATCATTCAGCAAGCAATTTTCTTTGTGTTTAACAGGACAGGCGACGGGACAGGGGTCTGCCTCGAAGTGTGGCACCCAGCTGGGAAGCAGGAATGGTGAAGTGCTTCACAGTTATAAAATGACCTGAAGCTTTGCCGAATCAGACTCACATGACCCGCCCCCTGTCCTGTGAAGATTTGCACTGCTCCATTTTCATCTTTCTAAAGCTGTCGAACCTCTCTGGCCGGGGTGCGACGGTGGGCTTAGTAGAACAGGGATCTGATCGTAGTTTCGCTGGCGCAGCGGCTCCGTGGGGAGCTCTGTGAGCATGCCGTCTTCTTCTTCGTTTGCTTTTTGTATATGATAAAACTGGCTACACGCAAAATTTGAAAACGCTTGGAGAGCGGGTTGTTGCCCAGATGTGTGCTTTTTAAAGTGGCCACAGGTGATGATTGAACTTGCTATGACGTGAACAATGCATTTAAGCTGATGCATGTAAAAAGAAACATTATCTTACTGTTTGATTTCGAAACCCTTGACTAATATTTTTTATAGAGCGGTGATTATTATCATTTTTATGCGTGTTGTTGAAATGTTACATTTTGAACACAGTTAACTTGTGTATAAATGCTTACCATATATACAGTAGAATGAGGAAAAAGACAAATGTATAGAAAATGTCTTTTTGTATGATAAAAATGTTTTTTTGTATGTTTGGATTTAGTAGTCATAAGCTTGTGGTCAAGCCACAAAAAAATTTGGAAGCTCCTTCTAAAGGATCTGCTGTTAAAAAGAAAATGTCAGCACCATTAGCACATACCTTTCATACAGTTATCACGTGTTATTTTGATCACAAAATATGGACTCCAGTAAATTCAGCATCACTTGTTGTCATTTTAAACAGAGCCAACAGCTTCACTGAGGTTTATGCAGATTCCATTGCCTTTTTTTTTTTGTATCTCCAAGACTTATTTGAAACCTGCACTTATTTTTTTCTCTTTCGTCATGCTAGCTTCAAGTTTTTTTTAAACACATTTTTTCCTGTACTTCTACTTTGGAAGATTGCACTAGATAATCTGGTATTGAAACTTTGTCTAATAATAATAATACTTCTTTTTACGGTTTGCTTCTCTGTGGATATTTCTCAGCCTTGATGATCGTGATGAATAGAGAGTAATGATGAGAATGAAAGAAAGATAGAGAGATGAAGCTGCTTGAATGGCACCCTTTTATTTTCCTGTTGTCATTTATGTGATAAATTTCCCTTTTAAGATGTTGAAATCATGCCAGGTTCCTGTACACTGCAAACCGCAGAGTAGAAAGATGTATACAGTCACACTGCAACAATCATTTTCTAAACCAGTACTTTGTCTTTTTCCAGTAAAATCTAAACATCCCTAAAATAAAATAAATCTACCTATATATTGATTTGCAAATCAGCATATTTGCATGATTTCTGAATCATGTTACACTGACAGCTTTGCCATCACAGGTATATATTACATTTTAAAGTATATTCAAATTGAAAACAGATTTTTCAATTGTAATAACATTTCACAATATTACTGTATTTTGATCAAAAAATTAAAGTATATATATTTCAAATAAATTAGGGATGTTTGTCTTTTGTGAAAAATATAAAAGTACAGATTAAAGAATAATTTTTTTTCTGTAGTGCAGTTTCTTAAACCACCTCTGGACAATCAGTGGCATGCTTACCTCAGCCTGATGATAGTTTTATGGAGCGTGTGTGTACAGATTAACTTAACTAGCAGGACTTTAGACCTCACTCTTCTGAGTGCCTTCCTGGATTCAGCCTGGAGCTGTTGGATGTGGGTGTACAGTGCGTGATCTTCCCTGGTTTTTGTAAGATCAGCCTACTCCTTACCAGAATTGGCGGAATGTGCATCACTGAAAAGATTGTTTAATTCTGAGATCCAGGCACTTTAATTAGTCATTGACACATGTAATTATGCTGAATAGAATGTAAATTTCCCGACTCCAATTTCCCTGTTCGCCCACTGACATAAACAGGATGTGAGGAGACCCTACTCAGGCGTACGTGAGAGAATTAGACATGCATGAGTGTTTCACTTGTACCGTTTCCTTTTGCGGTTTGTGTAATGTAAACCTTGCAATACCATAAACCCTTCCGAGGTAGATAGAAATGTGAACATGTGGTCAGATCTTTGTTTTGTCTCCTCTCAGTAAGGGCTGAGGCAGTGGAATGCAGTTTCTACTCTTTCCTTCCTTCCATTTTCATTGTTGTGACATTGGCAGGATGCATGTTGTAGTTTTCGTCAGCTGATGATCTGACATGTGACATGCTTGATACTGGCAGCAAGTGGTGAATCTGAAATAGATGATCTGAAACCCGTAATAACAGCTCAATCTAGCTGCTCGGTTTGAAATCAAACTTGTAGTAATACACTAAAGATCTGGTAATTGTGCTTGTGTAAACATCTGAACAGCATCTATGCAACTAATCCAGGCTTTACTGAAGTCTTTCTGTGGAAAGTTCTTTCTAATGTTAAGGACTGTTTCAATGTGTGCAAAGCCATCTAAGCTGGGCTATACCTACCATTATAATATAATTATAATATAAAAAGACTGTTAGTTTAATACTGCGTTTACTTCTGGTCAGAATAAAGTAGATGTTTATGGAATACCTAATCACTACATTAAATTACATCTTTATGCTCTTGCAAAATATAGAAACAAAGAAAATTTACTTTTAATAAAGTATAATTTATCTATCATTTATTTATATGTTGGGTTAGTCCAACCCAATCTCATAGCAGTTTGTACAGTTTACGAGGTGGCTAATTCATACGAATAAGTACGACCTCACTCATATCAATTGATATGACTTTTGTCAAAATGTACGTATTTTAGGAGTTGCACAATTCATATACATTTATATGAATGACCTACACCTAAGCCCTTACCTCTCATTGGGGTTTAGACAATGATACAAAATCATACAAGTAAGGTCGTACGAATTGGTATGAATTAACCACATCGTAAAATACGTATGAATTGGTCGTGAGATAGCGTTGATTAGTCCATATTTAACCCAAAGTTGGGTGAAAACAACAGTACTTTTTAGTGATGCATTAAATTCATCAAAAGTGAAACTTTTTTTTATAAATGACATTTCTAAATAAATAAATTTTTATAAATGACATTTATAATCTCACGAAAGATTTCTGTTTTAAATAAAAATGTTTTTTTTTTTTTACTTTATGATCAGTAAAGAATCAAAAAAGTAGCTGATTGAAAATTCTAAAAATTCAACTTTGCCATTATATAAATAAATACACTTTCTAAAATGTCTTAAAACAGAGAAGCTGTTTTGACTTGTAATACTATTTGACAATATTAGTTTTTACTGTATTTTTTTGCTAAGCTAAATGCAATTTTGGTGAGCATAAGAGACTTCTTTAAAGTTTTGAACAGTAATTCTGACATGATGTGAATGCAGCATTACAAAATTCTTTGCCCAGGTCTGAAACAATAAGCTCCTCAGAGTGCATTTGTGCACAGGTGAGGTCATTGGTTATACTGACATGATCCCATTTAAAGTCAAACATTGCTTCAGATATCATGTTGCTGATTGAGCTGTGGGGGTGATGGGTGGTTTTAATCTGAACTTTGATGACATTTTACTGTAGAGTTGATGGTTCTGGGGTACAGTTCTATAGCAGATTAATATGAATGAACACCCATCCTTAATTTTGTAAAACGGCTTATTATTTTATTCACTCCTTTTTACACTCTTAGCAAACCAGCAATTCAAATCGCAGTTATATACATAGATATACCAAACTGGGTTCAAATACAATTTTAACATGCAGTGCCTGTCATTTTACCGCTTTGCTTTGGTTTCTTTTCCTCACCCATGTGTTCTCTGTAAACCGTGAGCCGTGGGTTTTCACCGGCATCTCTGCAGTGTGTCGGTCTAAATTGGATGCAGCTTTTGTTTATCAAACGCTTTTTGTATGTTATTATCCGACCAAGGGGCCAGATTTGCCAAAGCCTCTCAATAAAACACAACCTCTGAGTGCCGCGACATATTGACATTGAGGTTAGTCTAGTCTGACGATGCTAAAAATGCTAGCATGCTCTAAGGGCTTTTCCAAATCTGGCCCTAAAGTTAAAATGGCTCAAACGGGGTGAAGAAAACGTCTGTTCAAAGGGGAGAAAAGCCATTCGTGGGCTTTGCAATTTATGCAATATTTTGATAAGTCTTTCACACAAATCAATTGCCAAATACACCCTGACATACCGCCTGCTCCCGAATGTTCAAGACCCCCAAAACAGTCACGCATCAATGTTTCAGGGTGCCCTCTCTCCCATTAGAACAATTGTTTCATTTTATTCTGTTTGTTTTTATTTTGAATTAAGGTTTAATTTCTATGAATATTTCTATCGTTGTCGTTTCGTTTGTTTTTAAGCATGCCGTTTTCTCTATGTTTGGACGCTTTGAGTTGAAAGAACGAAGGTTGAAATGTTTTTCAGAGAGCATTCTAATGCAGTGTTAAATTTCAAGGTTTTTTGTTGGTTTTTCCTTCCTCTTTTTTTAATCACATTATTCTTTACAAATATTACCATAGTAGTTACTCATTAAACGCTTGCTTGCTGCACAGATAAACACACTTCACACCAGGAAGGGGCATGTGGACATTTAGTTCAGATACATACGCAACTGGCATGATGACATGCATCCATGTTCTTTTGGAAAGCATCGGATTTTCATTATTTGTCTCTGTTTCTCTAAGAACTTCGCTAAATTGTAACCTATCAGCAAAAGTCGGTATGTCGGTTTTGAAACGGATGGGAAAAAATGTGTTTTTCTCATGCACAACAAACTAAATTTGCCATGTGTTTTTGAACTGGTGTGAGGGGGAAATTACAGCTTTAACAATATTTCATTATAACATTGTATTCAGCCATCGCTGTTCGCAAAAAAAAAAAAATCGCTCATGAATACAGTACTGGAAGTATGTTTCCCTATGCAAAAAAAATAAATAAAATGAAAATCAAATAAAAAAATAAACAAAGCTATGCTACAACTCAGAAATGAGGTGAGTTTGTGTTTTTCTTTTGCAACCAATTAGACGCTGAAGTTACTTGGCAGTCTTGAATGTTTCTGTAGAATGATCTTGATTATCAGAGTGTGTGTGTGTGTGTGTGTTTTGGAGGTGTAATATCATTCTTTTGTGTGTGTTGGATGTATATTCGCTATTCACATACAGGTGATGACAGGCCTCATGCCCGAGAACGAGCTAATTTTAGCTCAGCCCAAGCTCTTTCACCATAACTAATACAAAGCCAGAGAAAGGAAAGATTTTATCGGACGTGTCATGATATAGTATTCTTATAAATATGCATTAAAAGAGTCTTATTATTGATAATTGGGTATTGATATATTGGTGTCACTAATTAGTTAGTTAGCATATGCATCCAATTTCATATAGCGAGAAGTGTTATAAAGCAAATGTACTTAGTTTAATTAAATGTAAGGTTGACCACGAGTCACACGACTGAATAAAATACACTTAGTGAACACACATGCTTACATTAACTGTATTTTTCATGCTAAATCTTAGATAATAGATTTTGTCATTGTAATCGGCACTCGATAGTGGTTATGAAAAAAGTGAATGACTCATTTCTATGCAGAACAAACTTTGGATCAGCATACATTTTAAATGACAGTTTTAATTCTGTGAGCATGAGCTGCATAGAACAGGAGAAATGGAAGAAAGAGAATGAAAGAGCGAACTGAAAACTTGTGGTTAGAGGTTTGTTTTCGGTTCAACTTGGCTGAGGAGCGTAACACACCTGACTCTAATCATCCCTCTATCCATTACCCCAGATACAAGATTGCTGGAGCCGCTTTTGGAAAAGTATCATTTCAGCTCTGGAAAGGAAGTCAAGTTTTATTTCATTTTAATGGTTCAAAATAGCACAAGCCAGCACAAGGTCCTTTTTCTTTAAACATATGAAGGGGGTGAACGAGTCCAATAGCACTTGTTGAAAGCTTCGCGTGAACCGCGCCAGGAGCCCCTCATGAGCTCACTGCAAAATGGGAGTCAAATTCCATAACAGACACTAACCAGAGGTACCTGTTCAGTTTCACTATTTCCATGAAGCGTTAGCTTTTGGACAGCAAAGTAATGACAAACCTGTATTATTTTGTTCTAAAATTGATTCAAGGGATGAAAATATGTCATTAGTCCAAATTACATCCTAGTTTTAATTACAAAAACACCTTATTTTACTACAGTATACACACCTTGTATATGTATACACAGAGAGACCGCTAAAGTGATACATACAGTATGGGTTTTAATATTAGAGTTGAATAAACAAGAGCTCAATACTGAGTTACTTGTACTTTAAAAGGTTACGTTGTCTATTTTTGCTCACCCAAGAAAATATTTTAAACAACGCTAAGCAAGACTTGTAAAGGACTGCCAATCTGTTAAACAGAGTATATGAAGTTTTATCGCAGTTACCCTTTGCACAGAGGCTCGAAGGACGTTTACTTTGAAATGAACTTGACGTGCAAAATGTTATTCCTTAACGAATTAGTGAGTCGGTAAATGAGTCCGTGATTTACTCGTGAAGAAGGCTTATTGTCACCTACTGGCAGAATGATGTAACAGGTACTAGCATGCAAACATAAAGCTTTAAAACAAACGAAACAAAAAAAATGAATCATCCTCATGATTCAACATGTAGCCTATTACAATACAGATGTAAACACACATGTAACTTCGCTCTTATGGAAAGGTTTAAAGGCATTCAACAAGGCAGCGAGTAAAAATCCTTGATGTGGTGCCCGGTGTGACTATTTTTTATGACCTTTAGTCATAGAGTGAGCCGCTAACAGCCCAGCTCCCCAAAGCCTGGACCGGACTTCCCCAGCTCAGTCTGAAACTACAGTTCTCCTGTCCAAAGAAAACAGCTTCGCCTCAGGAGCTGCCTGAACTGCTGCTCGCAGGCAAGAGGAAACCCAGCTCGATTCACAAGTCTCTGAAGGAGCATTTTAATTACAGGCTGAGCTGATGTTTGCTGAATGATGAGGACACCAGCACTGCCATACGAACCAACACAGAGCCTCTAAACATATGGTACGTTGAGGTCATGATGGTGTATAGGGGTAAACAGTTGTCCTGTTCTGCAAACATAATA
>JAUMHE010000318.1:2296131-2310139 GCA_032359235.1 Enteromius mattozi
TTTATTCATTTATTCATTAATTGGTTTAACAACTTAATTACTTTTACCTGATTTGTCCCTTTGAAAATAATTTAAGTACATGAAAGGATGTCTTCGGAGCACTATGAATTCAGTTAATGCCGTTTTATATAAGGTTTATTGGGTTTTCAGCTAAGTGGGCTTATTAGGAAAAGTATTGGAGTTATTGCCTCCATTCTTGAAAAGAAGGTTAAATGTGTGTGGGTTATAATTACAGACAAAACAGATCTTTTTTGGCTAAATGATTCAAATGTTTTCTTTTAATATGGTTATCAACTGACTTTATCCATTTATGTTGTTCTACTGCATCTATATCCTGGTAAGCATCACTCCAAAATTACTCTGCATACTCATTAAGTCCTTTTCAATTATAGAAAATTGCTTTTCAATTCTATTCAAATAAATCATGTCAGATAACATTTGATTAGTTAATCTCTTCATTTTAAAATTCTTAGCAATACTCAGCCAGTTTTATCACTGAGTTTTATGGAGGGCTTAAACAGCAAAGTTAACATCATAATTTAACAACTAAATATTCAGCTCCAAATAAAATAAGAGTAACAAATATCTACTTGATGTACCCAAAACAAAAAAATTTTCTCATACTTCCTCTCACTGCCTTTTTTATTTCATAATAAATAAATAAAATGGGTTAAAAACAGTTCACCAGTGCACAATTCCTTCCGTGAAGTGTCTTGAGAGCATGGAATGGACTATATATGTGTATAAAATACATGTACAGACTGGGGGTGGTCTATTTTTTGTTCTTTACACTGAGAGCTGCAGAAGTTTGAATTGTGGTTGTTTTGATTATATCTATTTAGACTTGCAGGTTCAAAGTGATTTCTCTTTCCTCTGTTTTTCTGTAGCTGTGCTTATGAATTTAATATCTCGATTTACAGTACGTGATGTGAAGGCCTTGTAAAAGCATGCGGCAGTAATGGGCTCCAGATGTCTTAACAAAGGACTGCAGCTCCCTGAGGACTCCCCTCTCTGCATTACGATCACAATCAGGTCACTCCGCTGTACAGAGACTTCTGGGAGTGAGAGCGGCGTCTCTATGCAGTATCAATATGACCCCCGCTTCTCACAGGCACAAGTGTATTTTGTGAGCTTTTTTTATTTTTATTTTTTAAATTGTGCATTTGGCAAATGCCTTTATTCAACGAAATTAATGCACCATGCTCTACTTGTGTAAGCAACTTTATACATTTCCATACTTCCATTGCAAATAATCCAGTCATTATTGATGCTGTACTTGCATATTATATTTTCATTTTACTTAATTTGAAGTAAAACTAAGCTGGAGGGACAATTAAACATTTAGCTGAAACGCAATATAATATTTGAAGTTGATGTTTTTTAAAATGGTACTTCAGGTTTATAACCAAAAATTAATAAAACATCTAAAATAACAGTTTTATTTAGCAAGGATGCATTCATTTGATCAAAAGTGCCAGCAAAGACTTTTACAATGTTACAAAAAATTCTGCTAAATACTGTTCTTTCTGATCTGTATTCATCAAAGAGTCCTGAAAGTGATCACAGTTTACCCAAAAATATTAACTCATAAGAAATGTTCCTAATTATCAAATCGGCATATGACTTCTGTAGGGTTATGTGACACTGAAGACTGCTGAAAATTCATCTTTGCCATCACGAGAATAAATTACAGTAAAACACAAAAATGATAACGTTTTAGAAACATTTTAATTGTAGTAATATTTCATAGTTTTGCTGTTTTAACTGTATTTTAAATAAAATAAATGTAACCATGGTGAGCATTAGGTAAGTATTAGGCAAACTAGGTAGTATTCATTGATTTAGATTTACTGATTCGAGAAAAAGTAACAGATTAAAATCAGACCTGCAGAGCTCAGCTGATTCACCGATGGTTGTTTCATTAGTATCTCCTTCCCTATGATTTCAGAATGTTTTTATCTGAGGTTTTGTCATTTAACAGTAATAAACGTTAGTAGAGAACGAATAATTCATCTGTCACCAGCTCCCAAGTGATGCATGGAGCAAAGATGAAGTCGCTCAGGAACCAGAATAAAAACAACCAAATACAAATTTCAAGGCAGCAGTGGTGAATGAGACAGAGGAGACAAGTGAAGTCTCTCTCTCTCTGGTTTCATGCTTCACTTATTGCTGCTGACTGTAGGCTTAGTTACTGTCACTCATCAGCACTGTTTCAGCTAAACTGTTTACCATGTATGGGAAACCTTGAGAAGCACAGCCAGGGCAACAGTATCAGCTGTCCACTCGCAGTTAAATGTTAATTAAAATGTTATGAAATACCAGCAGTTCTTAAGATCACATTAAGAGTGTAAAACTAAAAGCGTTCCCCTTTAACCCAAAGATTAGCTTTTATGTAATCACAAGCATGAAAGGAAGAACCATATGAATATAAAAAGCATGAGTTAGAGAGTTTATTACATCATCACTAACAGCTTGCTAATCACAGATTGTTTATTTAGGCACCACCAGACCAAAGTCTACTTTGACTTTAACGCTGTATACTTTAAACTATAATGGTCTCCATCATTAACGCATTTAAACACCTGGCCATTTTTTTCTGCAAATGAAATTTTCATCATATAGGCTAATCCCCCGAGACGAGCAAATGGTTTCAAAAGCAAAACTGTGTTACATCATTTGAATGGAAGCATTTAACATGTCCAAACTGCCAGTCAAAATGAGTAATGGATCTCATACCCATGTCCATTTAGCATATATGCATGCAGAACCCAGACATGTCATTCGAGTCAAAAGCCAGTTAATCAGAGCATTATGTGCATGATGTGATTCCTTGAGTGTGTGCTCTTCTATTCCAGTGCTCTCACTACCCTAATGAATGTTTAAACCTTACCTAAGTTACAGCAAAGTAGCAAAACGTGTAATGAGAATATGCCAAAAAAATCAATTAATAACAGAGAGAGAGAGCACACAACTTTATTTGAACTTTTTTATTTTAGCTTGAGGTTAAAGCTGTGACTGGGTGAATGCTGCTCCATCTCGTGGATGATGTGAGGAACAACACTTATGAAGACAAAAACAAGACTTAGACCAAAATGAATAAGTTAAAAAGATATATTACATAAGATATATACTTATATAATAATTACTCTGCACAAAGTTGTGGCGTGATTTACAGTGAGAGAAAGATTTGTGTGCTGCAGGACTGTGATCATCTGTTCTTCTCATTAGAAAGTGGTCTGCTTGGTCTCCTCATATGCCTCCAGATCAGCTCCTTTGTTTTCATAAAATGAATAGCTTTCTTCTAGCTCATCTCTGCATGGGAGATACACATTGATGAAATGCTTTATGTTTAAAGAGTCGCACTGCACTAGGTCTAAACAGTAAATCATACTAACTCAGAAATGGGATGGGGTGGGGAATTGATAAGTTTAAGATTAATTATTTATTGATTGATCATGTATTCAGAGTAAAATGTAGTTAAAAATTGTGACGCTGGACCATAAAACCAGTCATACAGGTCATTTTCTTTTTTAGATGGAGATTTATAGATCATCTGAAAACTGATTAAATATGTTTTCTATTAATGTATTTGTTAGGAAAGGGCTATATTTGATAGATACAACTATTTGAAAAGCTGGAATCTGAGGGTGCAAAAAAATCTAAATCGAAGAAAAATCAACTCTTGTTCAAATTAAGTTTTGACATTTACGGTAGAAAAATCGACAAAATATCTTCATTGAACATGATCTTTACTTAACCCTTTAACTGATATCTCTACCATACGGTTGAGTTTACTTTGATTAAAGAATAAATCTATCAAAAGGAAGAGATTTTTTCACTGCTGTATTGGCCCATCTCTGTGTCTGCTGTTGCCATGAGGTGTTTGGGTATTTCCAGTTTTCATGTGACAGCAGCAGTTTACAAACTTCAGTTGCTCACACAGAAGAAATAACACAGCCGATTTAAATTGAGTTTTACCATGGACTGACATCTCAACCGTACGGCTGAATTGCATAAAAAACATCAATTAAAAAAAAAAGTGCTGGACACTATTTATTCGATGTCTACTAATAAGAATTTTATGTTAAATATTTTTTTCATTAGCTCCTTTTAGGGGTGAAAGTTAAAGGTTTAATATCCTGAAGATGTTTGGCATAAACCAAAAATCTATAATTTTTGACCCATACAATGTATTGTTGGCTATTGCTACAAATATAGCTGTGCTATTTATGACTGGTCACAATTTTGAAAAGTTGGGGTTAGAGTTTAAAAGTTTGTGGTTGACTTGATTTATTTATTTATTTATTTATTTATTGAGATATCATTCTGTAAAAAGACTAATATTGTAATAAATGTTATTTATTTTAAAATGTAATTTATTCCCGTGTTGACATAGATTTATTAATATCATTATTATTTTCTTAGAAATCTATAATATAATATATATATATATATATATATATATATATAAGTATATAAAATATATATAAAAAATATAAAATATATAAAAGTCATTAAAAATATACTGTCAGAGTGTTACATTAATGTTTATACATGATATGCATTTATTCATTATGTCTTTAGGTGTGTCTTGGCTGATCTTATGCCAGGTGACTGAACATGGCCTTGACGGTATCTTAAAGTGTACAATCATAAAATGGCAGTAATTGTTTAAAGAACCATAAATTCATCATCACCATAATTTTAATAAATGACTAATCAAAAGATCAAAATTTTTAGCTAGAAGTATTATTGCTATTGTTATATTTCAAATTTGTACAAATAAAAACAAAACAAACTGAATGAAAAAGTAGAAGCAGGTATTTTATGACCTATAGATTTTTTTATCTGATGTACAGTATAGGCTATATTGTCCTGGAATATTTCAGGTCAGTACTCACTTGTTTTTCTTGAAAAAGAGCCTTTGCACAATGAGGAGGACGAAGACAATAAAGAGAAAAACAACAACGGCTGTCAGTCCCACCAGCCACGGCTGTAATGTGACTTTAGCTGTATCTGATGAAGCCCGTTGACCACCTGAGGAACAGTGTATCACAAAAAGTTTTTTTGTCTGTAAATGTTTTATATATTAAATCTTCAAATATAGCTAAGAAAAACACATTGAAAAGAAAATATTACAATATGTAATGTGTCTAATTTCACTCACCAGCTTGAGTCTGACAAATGGAGGCAGAGATTATTATGAAGGCAACGATATTCTGTAGATGAAACATGATGAATTTACAGTCCGCACGCACTTCTGCGTTCGTCTCAGTCTTCTGTAAATATGTGAAGGATTCTTGGTGTGCAAAGTACAAAATCCATTAGAGAGGTCACAGATCACAGCGTGTCACTCAGAGAGTAAGTGTGTATGATTGTTAGATAATCTCCCACTGAAAATCTTACATGCTATTATGTTGTAAAGACAAAAGATTTACTTTCCAAGCTGGCACAGAACAGACATGCCAGTTTAAAATTCTGTAAGAGCTCATAGACATAGAAGCATCTTTTGAGTATTGATACTCCACAAAAGAATTAGATGTAGTGCAAAAAGAATATCAAAAAAACACCTTATTTATTCAAATTTGAGCTGCTCTCATAAATGTTGAAAAAATTCACTATGAGCAGATATACATATTAAAAAAATGAGTCTTTCTCTTCTGGGGAAAGCAGGAAAAATAACGATGACTCATCATGCACTATATTGTCCAATCAGATTCTCTCTGTAATGATCATTTCCTGTCCAACTTCCTTTTTCAAAAGTAATTAGGCTGTGCCATTTCATAATCATTTGCATTTAATAGAAAAAAAGGAAGAACAAGCTGTGCGCACATGGACACAGTGGATTCTTGAGTGTTAGTGCTATTCATGCTAGCTGCCGCTAACATCTATTTGAATGGAGGATGGAGCACGAGGCTGAAACTTGTCTGATATAACCCAGATGGCTGGCAAGTCTTCAGTGCCCTCCATAAGCTCTTGTATATCCTCATCTCTCACCATGGCCTCCAGCTCAGGCATTGCCTCTGGAATCCAGTCTGCCCTGAACTTATCCCGCCTCTCCCAGACATTCTCCGGCTCTTCCACAGGCTGCTCTCCAAACAGGAAATCTACAGACACAATACAGGCAAGAGCGCTCAGCTGATGTTCTTACAATACAACAGAGACGAGTGTCTTTATATTGAGTGTATTATTAATGCTTGATGTTTTTGTTATCATGGAGTCTAGGCTTCAGTATTCAAATGGATTAGATGGTCTCAAAACTGACCCAAAAAATAAAAAAAAACTTCCAAGGCTAGCCAAAAGCTAGAACAACAAACCATCTTTGGCAGGTTTATGCATTTGGCAGAGCAGTCAAGTGTTTTCCAGTTTCCAGGGTTTTTAAACACCGTGTCATATAGCTCATAGACAACTAGCCAGATGATGTGCACAGAGCTTAAGGTGGGAGAGACAGTGGACATTTTGTAAGGTTTCTTGTTACATACCTGCCAGATCATGGAGGAGATCCTGGATGAGGTGTCTTATGATAGCGAAAAGAGTGACTCCTGTCACACTCACAGCCAGCAGCAGATAAATGATATGTTTGGGTAGAGTGAGTGGATCATTTTCTGTGGGTTTGTAGTCCTGGAAAAAGTCCTCATTAAGACTTTCTTTGTTTTTGCCTAAATCCATAAGTATTTTTGTTTGCCCCACAGTGTTTCAGTTTAACATCAGCTTCTCACTTTTCATTCATTTTCTGTTGATCTAGGTAAAAATAAAAAGTAAGCATTATTTAAAGTTATGTATCACTTATTTATATTTATTCTATGTTTTATTTTAATGTTTTTGAAAGGAGTCACCGTGGCTACCTTTATTTGATAAAAAGTACAGTTAAAAGGTCATCTGAAATAATACTCAAATTTTACCTTTAAATGTAATTCATTCATTCATTATACAATATAACTTTATTGTCAGAATAAAGTCTGAAATTTCTGAAATTACATCAGGTTCACTCAAAATTACAAAACAAACTAAACAAAACAACCAAAACGGAAACCTCTTCAAAGCTCTGCTACAGTTTTAATTTTTGTGTAACTTATTCAGCTTTAATACAGCTTGGCGTACAAAAGAATACTTTAGAATAGAATAGAATGTTGGAAATGTATCCGTTTGTAATGTCTATATTTATGGTAAACGTATTAGGATTAGGGTTGAACTAGTGATTAGAGGAAGGGTTAGGTACAATATATCTGCAAGTCAGTAAAATCTAGCTGTTTATGGTCAGATAATAAGATAATTAGTTGTGTACATACCTAGCAAAGCTTTTTTCCTTATTGACAGAAATCGGTCATCTTCTAGCTTTCTATCTCACCTCCTCTCTCTCTTTCTGATGCCGAATACTCATCAGACGTCTTCCTTTTTGTCTCATATTCACAGAATCACAAGAAAGTATGTCACAGAATGATAGTCCTTGAATGACTGTTTCTTCATTAGTTGCTGTGACAGGGCTTCCTTCAGTCCTGATACCTTGACAGCAGAAGACAATCAAGCTAATGTGCTTAGTGGCGTAAGGAGAAGCCTTGAGCCTGGATTTAGCCTTTTTTTCTGTTAGGTGTCTGCGTCTCAACACCTGCTGGCGTAACCAATGACGTCAATAAAAACAACTAGTCATGGTATTCAGTTCAAATTAATTGCATAGTCTTGCTAAAGAAATAGCCTACATTTCTAAAACATTATATAGAGTTTTCTGAAATGAAACAGAGTGTAGTCTTAAATCCCTAATGTCCTGAATCCTTAATGTCCTGGTCTGAATGTCCTGACTTCATTACATTACACCAGGCAAAGTCTTTGTAATGGTTAGATCATATAGCAACAACTTTTTAATGTAACAAGTCGACATATATGCAAGCCCAAAACACATGGTCCTGTGGATCACGGTATAGGATGTAGAAATTGCATGTAACTTAAGGTTAGTGCTTTCATTGACTTGGAGAAGAGAAGTATGTCCTCTATGTTGAGCACAGAGCACCCTCTATCTGTGCTTAACATCCTGCAGGAGCCAACACATGCTAATCATGCTAATCCGGATCAGAGAGTACAAGATAACATGTAAACAACGCAGTACTCCATGTTGTATTTATTTATTTATTACTGAGGGAATGAGACACGTGTAGAAGACTAAGAGAGATATTCACAAAACCTTTTTAGCTATTTTGCTAAATATAGTGAAAAAATAAAAAAAATACAAATTAAAAAAACATTTTCCTACAGATTTAAAACACAAGCTTTGGATTTTCTAGTAACTTACAACAAGTGGAAATGAGCAGCACTGACAAAGAACGATTGGTTTTTTTGGAAATTAGTGGTTGAGTGAGAGATTTGGGGCTTGTGGAGATGGATTAATGGATGAAAGAGAGAGAAGGTTGGACATAAATCTATCCAGGGACATCTTATTAACCCCATGAGTATAGTCAAATACTGAAGATTTAAATCTTGGCTGAATTTCTATCCATCCACGTCTGGGTTAAATGGCAGTCTGTTTCTCCTTTGTTCTCTCGTTCACCCCTACTTCCTTCCCAAAGATCACTTTTGGAGGTTCTTCTTCTTCCTTTTCATTGTCAGGGTCACGACCAAGGCCTCAACCTGTGTGTTAAAGGAAATGTAATGTTTTCAAATGTAGCTATACAAGCTAATATGAGTTCATTATTCTGTGGTAAAGGCCAGTGAATGTGCTCTGAAGTAGCCTGATATGATTCTCTTAATCCAGGATTAATCCTTTGGCTGACATCTCGCTGACTCTGATATTCCATTGCTGGTAATGGCAGCTGTCTTTCATGAAGGTGAAAGCCTTTAATCAAGGGTTAGCTATAACATAATCCACCTAATCCCGTCTGAGATGCTCCTGTTCAATCTCAAGATGGAGTGAGTGTGTTTTTAAAGGTTTTTTAATTACATTATATATATATCTGTAAATATATATGTTTTATACTACTGTGCCATAATTGTTCCAATTGGTTTTATTTACAGTGAATCAGAATTGACTGATAAAACAACACCTGAGCTAAAGCTAGGGGTGGAGGAAAAAGCTAAACAAATAAATATGCTCAACTGAAGACTAGATTGACTGATGGCAAAAAAGCTCCAAAAAAAGTCCACATCAGATAGATCACCTTTCTGTAAGTGAAATATTTTGCTTTGATTGTTGTCAACTGTGACAGTGTCTTACAACTTAAAAAAAAGCTGTGGGGGTAGTAGATTTTAATGTCTCTTTTGCTCATAAAGGCTGCATTTGATCTTTGTAAAAACAGTAATATTGTGAAATATTATTACAATTTATATATTTACTATTAATATAGTTTAAAACGTAGTTTAAAATGTAACCATTAATCCATTCTTCAGTGTCATATGATACTTTAGGAAGTATTCCAGAATGCTAATTTGGTACACAAGGAACATTTTGTATTATTAGTCTTGAAAAAGGCTGTGCATATTTTTTTTAAAAATGGGGGTTATTTGATAAATGGAAGCTTTAATAGAACAATTATATGAAATAAAAATCTTTTGTACATTATGAATGCCTTTACTGTCACTATCGTTTTTATGTCTCCCTGTTAAATAAAAGTATTAATTTCTTTAAAAACATCTTATTGAAAATGAAGTTTGAATGGTAGGTTCTTCGTCAAATTTGTGAAATTTCATACACTCAAAGTAACTAATAAAATAAAATCAAAGACATGAAAAGTAATGAGACTTAACTTGGTGTTCAAACTTGTTCTTTTACAATGTAGTATGTAGCAAATTATCATGTAAGAAAATATCTAACGGGTCATAACATTAATACTCACTCAGACTGGAATTTCTTCAACTGGTGGTGCATCTTTGATCTTCTTGCAGAAAACCTGAGACAGAAGAAAGTTCCAGTAGACAAGAGTTAAACTTGTGTTAGCTGTCACTATGCCGATCAATACAGGATGCATGTCTTAATTTCAGCTGCCGTGTAGTTCTTCCAGAGGCAGATGCTGCACAAACTGTCTCCTGTCACTTTACTGACTGAATGACTGACAGAGCAAGAGCTTTTGTGTCCTTGAGTTCTCTATGATCCTCTGTGAGTCATATCTGATGTATATTATTCATCTCCCTGCCCATCTCTAATCCTGCTTTCTCTATGCCTGTCACATTATGAAAGGTATAAAAGGTACATAGATTATGAAAGGTTTAAAGGGCTAGTTGTCAAGACATTTTACTCCAGGGTGGGTTTACTTCTATACACATACCATACAGTTTAGACTGCATACAAGCTATAACATGCCACAGAAAACACATATTCAATTAATTAACATGTTGACCTTTGTGACAATATTCTCTGATAACAATCACAATGGAATCTGTTGTTTATTTACAATGATTTTGAGGGGGTGGGGAGATAAAAGGTGTATAAAAGAAATATATATATATATAAAAGTGACTTACAAAGTAGAAGCAAACAGACCAACAAGAGAGCAACAATATACAAGTGCTGTGACAAGTCTAGCACAGTGCACATAGAAAGGAATTTTTTTATGAAGGTAATTTTGACCGAATAGAACAACAGAACAGAATAGAATAGAATACTTAAGTGCTAGTAGTAATTGGTTAGGTGGTGGTGAAAAATGTGTCTTCAGATGTTTTTTGAAAATGGCTAAAGACTGTCTGAAGACACATCTTTTTCACCATCACCTAACCAGTTAATACTAGCACTTAAGTATTCTATTCTATTCTGTTCGTTTTGGTGAAATTTACTTACATAAAAAAATTCATTGCTATTTGCGCTGTCTGAGACTTGTCACAGCACTTGTATATTATTGCTTTGGATAAAAGCATCTGCCAAATGACTAAATGTAAATTTAAATGTAGAAAGTAACATTTCTTATTGTTATCAATATTATCTTATTTTCAGTGTTACTTTTAATCAATTTAATGCATCCTTGTAATGATTAAAAACACCCACCCTTCATTTTTCTAAGCACCAAATCAGCATATTAGAATGATTTATGAAAGATCAATAGAGTGGAGTAATAGATTATGAAAATTCAGCTTTGTCATCACAGGAATAAAATACATTGTATTTTTCATCAAATAAATGCAGCCTTCATGAGTATAACGGACTTACCGACTTTTGAAGTGTAGCACGAGGTGATAGAATGTTTTTCAGATCTGTTAGAGGTGATTTAATGTCTTTTCAAAGAAGGAAAACAAATATGAAACACTAAATCATTTAGCAAGCAATAAAAATGTTGTGCCACCATTTTTTGCAACAAACAACAAAAAAAAGTTACCTGAATGTAAACCAGTTCCTGGAGAGTTGGGAGTCATGGATTATTGGTTATTCAAATGGCAAGATCTTTTTTTCCCATGATTTCTATATTATGAAATAATTAAATAAACATATAAGCTACAAAACAAACTATATTCTAAGCTTCTCTACCCCTAACTACATGCAGGGTGTGTTGGCTATGCAGGGTTGTCTTTTTTGGCTTCATCGTCAGTCTTCTTGTGAAAGGCTTCTGTCAGAATGAAGATCCAGTATGCAATGGTGATGGAGGTATTAATTGTGACAATACCGATCATGAAGGGGTGTAGCATGTTTGCAAGTTTCTCCCTGACTGCCGACTACAGCCTTTCTCTGCTTTGCGCTACTTTTAGCCTTTTTCTGCGGTTTGGTCCAGCCTTTTCCTCAGTATGTGGTCTTCTCTCCTCCCCTCAAACTCAAATGAGGCTTAAAAATCCCCAGAGCCTTTGCTGAGCACAACATTCCAGGTTTGTCACCCTCCATCCATACTATCATCACTAAATTAGAAGTGCACATGTACTTTTATCTACTAAACTCTTAACAGAAAATCTGTTTCCTAAAGTTGCCGATTTATTGTACTATACAGATATAAAATTGATTATACAGATACAAGAGTAATCCAAGTCCAATGCTTCTCATTTCTGTTTGTTTACAGCAATTTGTTTGATATGCTAGCTAGGACTTATCACTTAAGGATTACAGCATTTGGATTTTAATTCCACGTGCGCTTGCTTAAAGTTGAATCTTATTGAATAAGATAGAGTGCTGTGTGGATTAGTTAGACAGAACGTACTGTTAGATCTCAGTCAAGCACTGGCGCGCCTAGCTTGGCTAATCACCTCTGCTCATGCGTGGAGGATTTAACATTAGTCACAGACTTTACTGAAGATTACAAACTTAATTAGCGACATCACTAATATTCATGACGCAAAATGCTAAAAGACATGCGTATATGAAGTCAAATAAATGCTTTTATTATGTAAATGTATTTGTTTTTCATCCACAAAAACAGTGTTTATTAAATATTTAAGCATTCAAAATGCTTTCACTTGAGTTTGAAATACGGATCAGCTGTGTAACATTAACACGTTTTAGGAAATGTGTTTCACTGAGCAGTTTTCAGTCTAAGCAGTCCATCTGCATACTGGAACTGTGGGCTGTTCTCATACTCCAGCATGTCCAGTGCCACCTCACAGCTCTCCTTCACCACCCGCTCCTGGTCCTTCCTGTAGCGCTCTAGGATCTGTAAGCACGCTTCCTTCCCGATGGAGCCCAGCGCCTCTGCGCACTCGTGTCTGACCATGGCGTTCTCTTCTGTCTTCTCTAAAGCTGCCTGCAGCTGAGGGATGCTGGCCTCGTGCTGGATCTGACCCAAAACGTAGCCGATTTCATGACGGAACAAGGCACTGCTGCACTGAAGACCTAAAATAATGTTTATAAGAAAATAATGATTTCATTAAACATGGATGCATTAGATTGATCAAGCGTGGCTTACAAAGTTACAAAAGATTTCCATTTTTAAAAATCCTGAAAAAATTTGCATATTGCAATGATTTCTGAAGGATCATGTGACACTGAAGACTGGATTACAGCAGAAAATTAAGCTTTGCCATCATAGCAATGAAAAAAATACATTAGAAAATAGTTTCACAATATTACTGTTTTATTGTATTTTTTAATCAAACACATGCATTGTAATTTACAAAGTTAAACATCTGTGATGCGACTAGTATTGCTGCATCTTTGTGTTTCCATAGATCTTAATTAAAATCTTTCCTTACCATCTCCAAGAGCCAGAACAGCCTCTTCAGTCCCAAGATTCCTCAGTGCAAACATGGCTCTGTAACGGTCAAACAGCGACAGGCTTTCATCTAAAAGCTGCGCCCTCAGCTCCGGGACACTTTTTCTTGGTGCGGGGGGTGCAGGGTCTACAGAGCAGTAAGGGTTCTCATCTGACCCCTCTGTTGTCTTTTGTCCACCATTCATGAGCCACTCCAGCCTCCGGACTGCCAACTGACAGGTTTCTGCCACCTTTGTGAAATAAAAATGACTGTCAAATCTAAACTTGAGGCATAATCAAAATGTGCCAGGGTTAGGACATTCAATGAACAGAGAATACACTGATGATATGCATTGAGTGTACCTCAATTACCGGATCTTCTGCATATTTTTTCAATAAATTTAAGACTTTGGGATTTCCAATGGCTCCCAGTGCTTCTCCTGGAATTTAAAATACAATAAAAACACTGAATATGACAAATCTGGGAAAAAAAAGGAGGTAAAACAATACTCTGCAAGTCTCACCTGCTTCATGTCTGACCATTGGCTCTTGATTAGTGTCTTTCAGAACCGTCTCTAGGATAGGAAGGGCCCGCTCGTCTTGCATTTGGCCGAGGCAGTATGCCAGCTCATGCTTCAGAAGTGCAGATTCATCCACAAAAGCTTCACTGATCCATGTAATGGCCTCTGGTCCACCAAGGTTGCGGAGAGTAAAAAGTGCCCTAAAGCGCGTTGTAAGGTCCTGCTTTGGGTTGACGAGAATGCTCCCCACCTTTGCTATATCCGCATCATTTGCCATGAGGAAGCTTTCGGTATCAGGATGATATCCTTACGCACAGGTTAAACGGAGTACTCCAGAGAGCAGCATATACAGAACCTACAATTAAATACAACAAATGTTTGGCCACATGCTTCATAATAACT
>JAUMHE010000318.1:2310239-2321011 GCA_032359235.1 Enteromius mattozi
ACTCATATGATGATTCAAAACCAAAATGCTACTTTTTGGCCTTCACAGGCTGCAAACAAATCCAATCTTTACGACTTACTGTTTGATTGTCAACTATTTGAATAGGAGAAATCAAAATCCAATATATTGGTTACTAGTCTCATTCCTGCTACTTGGTTTTTAATGAAACAATTCAAAGCAATTCTTTTACTTTATAATGAGCTCCTGACTTACTCAAGATGCCCAAAAGAGACTGTACGTGAACGAATCGTTCAGAAAAGATCCGAATCATTCACGAATGGCTGGCAACATCGGTTACCATAATAATGCCGAGAGTAGCTGTCAGTGTGAGCAAGACAGGGCGAAAACGAGAATTTGGCCTCTACTTATAGCCATTCTTGTGAAATGAATATCTATTACACATACATCATGATGCGCGTGTCAGAGAAGATTATTCATTCAGAATGTGTTCAACTGTGCTACTTTTTTTTTTGTGCTCGTTCTATAATACGTAAACTAGAAAGACAGGTTTAACAGGGTTTTAAAGAGTCACTGTGTTGCACTATGGAAGAAAAGGCCTGAACATTGCCATCTCTGTGCCAGCAGTACACACGCGTCTCTGTCAGCTGTGCGCAAGCTGCTGGCAAAACGGGCTTAAAATATAGTGTTAAAACAGAATGACGCTAACCTAATTCACTATCTAATTCATTACAGTCGCTGAATTATTTGAATACAGAACTTACTACAAGCAGAGACGGGTTTTTTCACACTCATAGAGGGTTCTCCATCAACCTTCCCATGCCGTCCACTCAAGAAGGAACTATTTTCCTCGTGTCATCCAATTGTTCGTATTTGTGCGGCGCCACCTACTGGACTGGAGTGAAACCATTCTAAAACTTGTAAACAAACTGCTGTTACCATCACTGATATAATGTTCTCTATTACAGATCAATGGTTACCAACCTTTTTTAACTATGAGCTCGGAAACAACATGACGTGAATACATGTTTTTGGAGGGTTGTATGTAATTTTTTAAAAATCCCCAAAACACATTAAATATTTTTATTTATTCACTTTGAACTTAAAATGTACACAATATTGATACATTAGACGGCGTAACGAGTCAAATTATTTAAAAGTCACTTTTATAAAAAATAATAAAACAATCTAGAGCCATAAATTATAAGACTAGTATTTAAATACTATCAATTTACACACTTCTACCATGTTATTTTCGAAGTATTAAATGGCAGCTGTAAACTGACTATTAACAGGTGAATAAAATGATCAGTCAATACACAAACTATGCTGTTCCAGCACTGTCCACTTGAGGAGGCTCAGGTACAGGCAGAGCCGGGCTGCTTGTTGGAGAAAGATCAAATGTTTTGCTCTGCTGTTGTTGCTCAAAATAGCTGCAGAGCAGAGAACGAACTGCCTCTGCGCTTGGATCATCTATATAGACCGTAGGCATGTCTGTGGGCTGTGGGCATTCATTCTGACTGAGTGCTTCAAACCACTCCTCTTTAAACGGACTGTTATGCACGTTACAGATATTGTGCAAGATACAGCAAGCTACAGCCATCTTGGATACCAAGTCTACATTGCTGTCATTTCTGTTGTGCAGACACTGCCATCGTGCTTTAAGACGCTGGAAGGCATTTTCAATGACTTTAAGGCCGTGGTTGAGCTGGACGTTGAAGGCTTGCTGTTGTGGTGTTAGATTTGACAAGTGAGGATAGCACTTCAGTAGCCAGGTCTGAAGCGAATAACCCACATCGCCCAGCAGTAGAAATCCCAATGGTTGACCCATCAGTTCTTTGGGTGGCTGAGAGCAAAAACCTCCCTGTTCTGCCATTGTCCACAGCTCTGAGCTCTGCAAGATGGTCATGTCATCCATGCTGCCTGTAAAACCAGAACAAACGTCCCAGAAAATACCTTGTGCGTTTACTACACCCTGAAGTACCACAGAGTGCCATCCTCTCGGGTTCCAGCAATCCTGGGTGTCCATGGAAGGCGATTTAACAGGGATGTGAAGGGAGTCGATGACTCCAATGCAGTGAGGAAAACCCCACAGAGTGTAAAACTGCTCCGCGTGTTCTTCAAGTTCGTGGTCTGCAGGTAACTGCATGTAGAGGGGTTTTAGTAACAAAATGATGGCTTCACATACCTCTCGTACACATTGACACACAGTTGGGATGGGCACACCAAAGAGTTCACTTAGGAAGCAGTATTCTGTGCTGGTGGACAAACGCATCAAGGCCATGGCAATACATCTCTCCAGTGTAATGGTCTGTCCACTTTGTTCTATATACACTTGCTCCAGCTGAGGCTTGAGTTTAGCGCTCAGAAGGAGGAAGATGTCTCTTGTAACGTGGAACTTGTCAAGCCAGTCTTCTGGTCCAAACTCTGTCATCACAACTCTCTCCCACCAGTCTGGGTCTGCGAGGATTGGGACATGATTTTGCAGGTCTTCTTCATCTGGTGATGGTATCTAAAACATTGAGAGAAAAAAGCTTACTGCAATAGGTAACTGATTCTCTTTTTATGTATTGACTGCATTGACCTGTTTATTACTGCGAAGCTGCTTTAAAATCATCTCTAACGTACAGTATGACGCGCTATGTAAATAAAGTGTCTTGACTAATATGCACACTCTTCTCTTAACTGTGTCTTAGAAATAGCAGTTTACCGTTCTCGTGCTCCGGTAATTGAGGAAAAGATGCCTTCGATATCTGATTCGCTTATGAATTTCAGCTCGTCTTTCTAGTATGTAGTTATGAATTTCTTCTTTTCGCCTCCTAATTTTGGATGCGAGTAAATGTTTCATCTCCGCAGCATCTCTCGCCTCGTCTGTTTTCAAGTATGAACGTGGCATTTTGTGCAACGTGTGCTACACGTACACTCTAACGTACAGAGTGGAGTGTATTGTTTTTGTGATTTAGTGAGGTTTGCTCATCATTAGATAAAACAGAAGCACAACAAACATGATCTCAAGACGAGCATGAACAGCGATGGATGGCCACTTCCGGTCTCCTGTACGCTCGTTTTCTTCTTCTTCTTCTTCTCGTTCATTGGCCGCTCACTCCTTAGGAGTATTACCGCCACCTACTGTATATCTTTCCAAGTACTTGTCAAAATAAAGGTTTGTTTTAGAACAATGGAAAAGAAAATATAAATATAATATGATTTTATGACTGACTCCATGACTTAATGGCTTTCAATAATTTACCATTTGATGTACGTAACATCTCTTTTTTGTATAAAGCTATTACACCTGGAAATAAGGTTGCATTGTAAAAATAATAATAATAATAATAATAAATAAACAAGAAATTTAAAGTATTTTAGTAGAAGTACTTCACTAATGTACTTCGATATTATTTTATTTATTTTATTTTGGTTCTGTTATAATATGTGTACTATTACTGTTACATTTATACGGACAAAAATAGAAGATTTTACTCTATTTTAATTTTTAGAGACAAAATACAACAGTGGTCACGGCTTAAACATTCGTTAATGATTTTAAAATAAAATGACTAACATTTCAATCAATTACATAAGTTTACCATTTCTTTAGATTAAACAGCCACATATTTTTTTTAGTGTAAGAAGTGTTTACAAATTGTCTAACTTAAAATTACCTAATACAAAAAGGCTAGGAAAAGTGTTTATTTGTTTATTTATTTTTATACTTCGAAACACTTAAGTATAATTACGCAAGTTTTTATTATGAAAAGCATAAACTTTCTATAAAAGTATGTACTTTTAATCAAATGCCTGATGTCGCGTTTGGTTTAAAAATACATGCTATATACTATGGAAATTTTGTACTTTTAATTTTTACATTTAGTTACAGTTTTCTGTCCCAAATATTTTTTAAGTTGTTCCCGTGCCCTTTTAAAAACATAGCAACGCTTTTTTTGTTTTGTTTCAAATGCCGTGACGTTAACGTAGGAATCCCATGATTCCTTGCGGTGCCATCGATAACAACAGCCTCGATTTGCAAACAACATCGAGCGGCGTATAATATATCCATTATCAATATATTCTCAGTTTTTCAAGGTTTCCACTCGACGTGTTTGTTTATGATAAGGTTGTGCTGATCGGATTATAAATTCGCCGAATATCGTTGTCAAGGTAGGTCCGATGATTTGTGGGGTCAGATTAGCCTAACTAGCTTTTCGGTAATCCATTGTAAAACACCAAGATGCTAATAATCAGTGCAGGTCAAAACCGGTGTTTTATTAATATATACATTTAGACAGCTTTGATTCAGCTGATGTGACGTTATATTAATGAAACAATTCTACATAAATGAACACTGGTGTTAGTTAACGTTAGCCGTGTTGACAAAGGAATGCAGTATCTCTTCATTCAGGACTGAGAGTGATTGTGTGGTAATTGCTTTCTGGCTATATATTGTCTTAATGTTAACTGTTAGTAAAGAAGCATTTAACGTATTTAATTCGCAATAAAAACAAGTTTACCGCAATATGCTGTCATGGTTTGCTTAGGCCACCAAACGAATGCATTTAGGGTCTGTTTTTTTAATTGTCATGAATTGGGAATGGCACTCCAAAATATTCTTGTCTCTATGTTAATATTGTTTGGAAGTTGTCGATTTGAGCAGCTGTTCTCTAACACCTGCTTATATGGGGTATTGAACAGATGGCGTCTGCTGACGAGTCTTACAGCCTTCTGCCTCTTTAACCAGACAACATATGAACGCCACCCTAAAAGTGTAGACCTTTAACATTGCATCGTTGTAGTTATGTTATTTCCATGAATGCACTTTAGGCACCGTGCTCCTGGATCTCCACATTCCCAGATTTCTGAATCACATCCATGGATCAGGACTATGAGCGCCGGTTACTGCGGCAGATCAACGTCCAGAATGACAACACCAGCCCTATGGTGAGTCTGTTGTCTTGAAACTGTATTCATTTGATGTTAATTTTGAAATCTGTCCGCTTCAGACTATTCATTTAATCTGATTCCTTATTTTTTTGAGTACAGAAAGTAAGAGATGTGATCTGTCACCTGACCCCCACCCCTGAGTCGCCGCTGTCATCACCAAGCAAACATGGTGACAGATTTATACCGTCTCGAGCTGGAGCTAACTGGAGCATCAACTTCCATAGAATAAATGTGAGTGGAATATTATACAAAAAATACTAATAATGGAGCTTCCATTTGATTTGAATCAAAGGAATGTGAAATGTCAAGTTAATTTTTTTTTTAACTCTTATTACAGGAAAATGAAAAGTCACCAAGCCAGAATAAAAAAACCAAAGATGCAACATCAGACACTGGCAAAGGTGAGTTTTAAGAGGATTGTGTTGATTGTATTTGCATTAATAAATCTGTTATGGTGTATTTTTTATGGGGAGGGACAGACTATGCTTTAAAATTAATCTGGATCATATTCTCAAATATGTTGGCCTACTCGGCCCTCTTTTGTTGTACTAATTTGCCTCTTTTACTGTGTTTGACAGTGGATGGCTTGGCGTATTCTGCCCTGCTGAAGAATGAGTTGCTTGGGGCTGGGATTGAGAAGGTTTTGGATCCTCAAACAGAAGACAGAAGACTACAGCCCTCCACACCTGAGAGGAGGAGCCTCTTTAGTGTTAGTCTCTCTTATCCATTGACGTGTTAATTTGATGCCACATAAGTGTTTTGATATGTGTTTTAAGCATGCACTTTTGTGTTTGTATGTACAGTATTCGCTCAGTGCCAAAAGATCCACACCTGATGATAACAGCGTTTCCCCGTACTCTCTCTCACCCGTTAGCAGCAAAAGGTAAGTTGAGTCGTCTTCTAAAAAATGTGATTGATTAGTAAAATGCATTGTTTTAATTTCATGCATGTTTTGTTTATAGCCAGAAGCTGCTGCGGTCGCCAAGGAAACCTACGCGCAAAATTTCTAAGATTCCTTTTAAGGTGCTAGATGCACCGGAGCTACAAGATGACTTCTACCTCAACTTAGTGGACTGGTCCTCTTTAAATGTGCTCAGTGTTGGACTGGGGACTTGTGTTTACCTATGGAGTGCCTGCACCAGTCAAGTATGCATTAGCTTTTTATGCGAATTTAGAGTCAGTAAATACCCAGTAAACACTTGGACTAAGTTGTGTGTTTTTTTTTCTTTGCAGGTAACGCGACTATGTGACCTATCAGTGGAGGGCGATTCAGTCACGTCGGTGGGCTGGTCAGAGAGAGTGAGTTAACCTTTATGACTTGGACTATCAGAAGTTGCTTTTTGGGTTTTGTGGGTTGACCATTTTTCTCTCGTAGGGCAATCTTGTCGCTGTGGGTACACACAAAGGCTTTGTACAAATTTGGGACGCTACTGCCGGCAAAAAGCTGTTTGCCTTAGAGGGACACACAGCAAGAGTTGGTAAGAGATTTTTTTTTAAGTCCTTATGGAAAATTATAGAAAAATATTTAAATGTATTAGTCAAAGGTGTAAGTGTTTTTGGTAACTTTATGGTGTTTTTGTTATACATAACATGTACTTACTATTATAATAACAATAAATTTTGCATAATTGCATGCAAGTAACCCTAAACCTAATCCTAAGCATAACCATATAGTAGGCACATGTGGTTAATTAATATTACTCAGTAATTAATTAATATAATTATACTGTAACAAGGACACCTTTTAAATAAAGTGTAATCAAGTGTTTAATTAATATTTTTCAGCAAGTATACAGTAAATTGACAAAATATTAAAAGCTATTTTTTTTAAACTGGCATTACAGACCTTGTTAAAAAATATATTTCAAATGAGTTGTTCTTTGCATAATTTAAGTAAATTCTAATAATTTTTGCTGTCCCCAAACATTTGAAATGTAATATTTATGTTCACTCTTGCTTGTAATGTTTTATAATTTGTCCATTTTTGACATTCTGATGTGCTTCACATTCTAGTGAAATGTATGCATTGTGAAAACTCTGAGATTTCTGCCCTCAGGTGCATTGGCCTGGAATGCAGATCAGCTGTCATCGGGCAGCCGGGACCGCATGATCCTTCAGAGAGATATCAGGACACCCCCTCTGCAGTCAGAGCGCAGGCTGCAGGGTCACAGACAAGAGGTCTGCGGACTTAAGTGGAGCACTGACCATCAGCTGCTGGCCTCTGGAGGAAATGACAACAAGGTGATTTGACTGCTGTATATAATTTACAATCTATTAAAATATACAAGCACATGTTTTATTAGGTAACTACATCTCTCTAAAAGCATATCTTTGATTGATCCTGCAGCTGTTAGTGTGGAATCACTCGAGCGTGTTACCCATGCAGCAGTACACAGAACACCTGGCGGCGGTGAAGGCCATTGCCTGGTCTCCTCACCAGCATGGGCTCCTGGCCTCTGGAGGAGGAACGGCTGACCGCTGCATCCGCTTCTGGAACACGCTCACAGCACAGCCACTGCAGTGTATCGACACAGGCTCACAAGTCTGCAACCTGGCCTGGTCCAAACACACCAACGAACTGGTACGTTTTTTCTGATCAACTGACCAAATGCTTAGTGTTGATGTTTATGGTTGGTTATAGCTGTAGAGATGGACTAATAGGCATGATGGTGTCTTCATTGTCTCCAGGTCAGCACACACGGTTACTCTCAGAATCAGATCCTCGTGTGGAAATACCCCTCTCTTACTCAAGTAGCCAAATTGACTGGCCACTCGTATAGGGTGCTCTATCTGGTTAGTACTTTAACGTCTGTTGTTTTATTTTAACAATCGACTCTTGTTGTAATAGTATTTTTGAATCATGTTTACTGATAATATCTTTTTAACTTGAAGGCCATGTCTCCTGATGGAGAGGCAATAGTGACTGGTGCAGGTGATGAAACTCTGCGTTTTTGGAATGTATTTAGTAAAACACGATCAACAAAGGTAAGGTGTTTTTACTTAGTTTTTTATTTTTTTGGTGTGTATTTGTGAAATACTGGCGCTTCTTCAAGCTCATTTCCTCAATTTAATAATTTTTTTTGTCTTTCAGGAATCTGTGTCAGTTTTAAACCTTTTCACCAGAATACGGTAATTGGGCCGCTAAAGCAAGATCGAGTCTTTATAGCATATCTATGTCATCAATCACTTGCAGTAGACCGGACATTAAAAAAAAGGGTGCGATCTACAACAAAAGATCTACCGTCTAATCCACAACACTTTTTTTTTTACCTCCTCCCCTGACATTTCATTTTAAGTTCAAATGTTATGTTTACTTTTATGTGTACAGTTCAGTTCATGATTTTATGTGTGATTGTTTTTGGTTACAGAGAATTGTCTACGTATGACATGTTATCCAAGCCTTAAGCCAGAAACAATGCCATTGAATCAGGGTGTAAAGAAAAATTTAGCCATTGTGACACAGCTGCCTCTGGAATCATTTGTAAGCATTCTAATGCGTGATCTTTTGATTGTGAGAGTGAAAAAATGTATATGAAAGAAAATTCAGTTTTTAACTTCAGTTGCTTAAAATTGATATTGAGTATTATAAAACACCCTGAAAAACAATGTGCTTTTGTCATTTATTGTAGAGTATGAATTTGCAAGTAGAAAAAAATGAACTTTCCTAAACTGGGATATGCACGTTAAATCACAAACAAAAATAACTGTCAGACTGAAATTACTATAAATTATTCTCACGGATGTTTTTCAGGATCAGACATACATACTTTTATTCAGCAAGAATTTATCAAGTGACAGCAGTCACCGGTACAAAAAAACATCTTTTCAATTTCAAGAATTCTGAAAAAAGTTGATTTTCAAAAAAGTTTTCTACACGGTTTCTTCAAGTTTGAGTTATTAGTATTTCACAATATTACTGTATTTTTGATCAAATAAATGCAACATTAGTGAGTGCGGTTTCTTTTAAAACAGGGCCCCTGACTTTTGAACGATAGTCTGTTACTTTTATTACCTTTGAAAACAGCCTGACATTTTACGGTTCAAAAACTTAAATAGAGGTACACTTACACAGGTTATAAATCAGTCCAGGTTATAAAGGTTATGCAGGACTGAACAATCTGATTATACACTACAGTGGTATCTCAAACGAAATTATCTGAAATTACTTCAGTAAGAGCTGGATGCCCATTCTCAGTCAAAGTTACTTTAATTGTTAAAGAATATTTGATCTAACCAAGAAATACCACTACTGTAACCATTCATAATGGAATTTCATAAACCATCTCATTACACACGCTCCTACAAGAGAGTGCTGTAGTACACTGTAAACAGCAACAGCACATGCATTTTGCGTCTTAGTAACTTCTACATTCAGCAGCAAGATTTACGATGCCACAAAACAGAAGACATACAACTACACCTTTATTTCCACATTTTAGATTATTTGAGAAATCTAGAAAAAGTGCATAAAATATTTCTTTAACAGGATGTATCCTTGAACACAAACAATGTGTTGCAGGTAAGTTAATAACTAAGAAATGATAGGTTAGATTATTAAATCCCAGATTATTTTGAATGGAATGTAAGAAAAATTGAAACAATATTAATTTTGTACAGATAAAGTTGCCCAACAAACTCTCAAATGTGAAACTAAGGTTCCTTTGTTGCCAGTTTCCATCGTTGAAGCCATTGTTGGAAAATTAGTCCCTCTCTCTGCATCTCGGGCAGGGCAAACTGTCCAGGCTGCTCCCACCTGCACAGACACGATTAAAAGGTGTGTTAAATTTGATTACAATCACAGTATTGACGCATTAGCTGAAAGTTACAAACTATTCAAATGTCTTCTCATTTTTGAAGTTTACATCACTGATTCTGTTACTTTCTCGTTTAATACTGTGATGCTACTTTAAAGCAATCTCTATTGTATAAAGCACCATAAAAATAAAGAAGACTTGACTATTCCAAAGGGACTGTATTGGAAACATTTGAGGGTATTACCAGTGTATGATAGCAGTCTTCACTTGTTCTGTGTAAAGCAGGCCTTTCGAGCACCTCTGTGTGAGCTCACGGGCCCGTGGGAGCAACGTCTGCAGAATCTCTTCATCTACCATCTTCACACGCTGCACCAAAGCTGAAACAGACATCAGAATAGCATTCTCTCATAGCACAGACTCTAGGCTCTTAATACTCACAAAAACTTTCATTTGGGGTCAAAAAGAACGGTCCAAGTTTTAAATGACATACTCTGCTGATCAGGTGATGGTAGACGTGCGGTCAGCTTCTGCAGGTCTGCTGATGACTCTGAGAAAAGCTGAAGAAGCCTGCGTAGATCTCTTAACTCCAGCCTTAAAACTGCAGCTTGAGACCACAGCTCTTCTGGAGCCTGGCAAAGACGGTCCCACCATCAGTTTTTTCTACATTTCAGCTTGATCTGGATACTTTCAATCTTTGACATACAGCAGTGGCCAATGCGAATAAAACACTAGTATTTTCACCAGCTAAAAATGGTTTTGAGTCAGCTATTTTCATCTTTTGCTGTGGTGTGCCAATAGGAAAAAAACAATTTACATTTCGCCATTAATTTGTAATAATAATACAAGGAGTCCGAAAACAGCCAGTGCTCCACACAGAGATCTGATCTCATCATCCAGGCTGCCTGGAATGACATTTAGAAACAGAACAAACGGAGACAGACTAAATCCAAAAGAACTGGGGCAACGTCTCCAAGGTGCTTCAAGCAACCTACCCAATAGTTGTGCTCTAATAATTTTGGCCACCACCACTATATTTAATCTCCACTGCTCAAAAAAAATAAAGGGAACACTTAAACAACACAATGTAACTCCAAGTCAATCACACTTCTGTGAAATCAA
>JAUMHE010000318.1:2321186-2341912 GCA_032359235.1 Enteromius mattozi
ATCATAGCTTGCGTAGTATAGACCCAGCTCCCAACCCAACTTTGTGAATAGATTAACGGCGATATTTTTTTTTATCGTGCGATAAAGAGTCTCGCGTTAACGCCGATAACGGCCCACCACTAATATATCGATACATATACACACACACACACACACATTACCATTCAAAGGTTTGTCAGATGTAAAAAATAAATAACTAAAAATTCTTCAGCACTAAATCATATTATATAAAGCATATTATTTCTAAAGGATCTTGTGACACCGAAGACTAAAGAATGTATTGCACAAAATGATACCTCTGCATGGACACGGGTTAACTCTGTCTTGACAGTGGAGTTTCCCTTGATCAGACGCCGTATCTGCTCTTGTCTTCTGTCCTACACCGAGAGAGAGAGAAAAAAAATAAACACTTAACTTCAGACTATGAATTAGCAGTATTTTGTTAGGAATAAATACAGTCACGCACCACAAGCTGTCTGAAGTCCATGACACTTTGCCACTGTGTCTGCAGGGTTCTGATGGCGTCCTGCCCCTCTCTGGCCTGCAGCTGTAGCTGAGCACACTGCTCTCTGATGCGGTCTCTGACTGCTGACTGCTTTACTCCCTCCATCTCCAACTCAAACACACACCTGCTCACAAACAGAATGAAACTTATCTGTATTACAACAAACATTTTTTTAAATACCTCCAATTATATGTACAATATAATTTTTTATTATTTTTAGTAACTTGCAGTAAATGCAGTGTGTGTGTATGCATTATATATATATATATATTATATAAACACATGCATACACACACACTGCATTTATTTAATCAGAAGATGCAATAAAAACTGTAATAATTACATACAACTTATTATACAAATACTACAATTGGCTTCCTGTTAGGCCAATAAAACTTATTAAAGGGGTCATGAACTGAGAAATTAAAATTCCCTTGATCTTCAAAAATTGAAAACATTACAGTTTCACAGAGAACTACAAAAAAGGCAGTTCATCCATTTATCTGCATAATTTTTGTTATTATTATTTTATTTTTTACTTGCATATACACACACCAACACATCCCATTCAATGAATTCAGGAAGTAATTCTAAAAAGGTAATTAGTAACTAATATTTACTGACTTTACAAGTTCAAAAGTAAAAAAAAAAAAAAAAAAAAAGAATTTTCACCTGGACACTGGGTCTAATCCGTGTGTCGTCTCTGCTTTTCTCATCAAAGCCATGAGTTCGGTCTGCAGCTGCCCACATCTGTTGTGAGTCTGTGCCAGTTCAAAATAACTCTGCTCCACTTCCTCCCAGGCAGACTGTGTGCAAACACACAAATACAATCTGAGCCACAAGAGAAAGGGTGAAAATGCAGTAAAATTACAATCTCAAATGATCACCTGTAAAAGACTGCGGACAGGTGTTAACTCCTCTTTCTGCCCAGCCGATACATCTATTAGGTGATTGCTTTCATAACGAAACCTGCATTAATTAAACGAGTAATAAGCAATAATCGATTCGATAACATTATTTATAGAGTGGGTTTTGATAATATACATTATAACGTAAAAACATACCCTAGATCCGAAACGTCTCGCTCCACATTCAAATCAGCAATCTTTTCTTCTAACGCCACCTGCTGTCTGGAGGTCAAAGCTTGCAGAGCTGAAAGAACTTGGTTTGGAGGATGAGAGCGTAGAACGTTCTGAAAATTCAACATATTGTTCTCATTGAACATATTGGTTCTCATCAGTTGTTGATGTGCAAAACAAAATGCACGCAGATACATAAACAAACATGCATCCTTCTCAAATGAGTGTCTTCATTTACCTCCACTGCACTCGTCCAGTGCTGGATCACTGCTTTCCTTTGTTCATGAGTAACTCTGAACGAAAAACAAATAAATTAATACAAGGCAAAAGTGCTAAAGCCCTTCTATCTACAACATCAGCATCAAAAGCCTGTGCGTCTTACTCAGTGGATGAATTCAAGTTAAGTTCACTCTCTAGCAGGCCCTGGACAAATAGAACCCTCTCACTGCAGAGTTCTCTCACATCTTTCTGAAATGAGATAGAAATAGTATTCCATGAGTAACAATCATTGAAAGGACAAGCGGTTTAAATAAGCAGGAGTTTGACTGGTTAAAATGATCCAATTAGCCTCTAAGGCTGTGTACACTCCACAAGATAATTGGGCTGATTTTTGACTGATTTCTGCCTTTACGACAATCCGAGGTAATGTCTAGATTATCTTGGTGGTTCTAAATATTATTTTATCAGATTTTCCTGTGGTGTGATGTATGTCAAGAGTGACTGAATCTGCTTGGAAGAACATCGGAGGTGCCCTGATCGTGAATCGTAAATATTCAACATGTTGAAATCTAGGATCCCCCCCCCCTCATGTTTATGGTTTCTCACACTCTGAAAATCTTTTAGTATGGATCCAGCCTACTTTAAGATTTTTAAACAACACCACCTAGCTTTCTCAAATGAAGGCCATTAAAAAGTAAAATTTTAAATCTGAAATACAGCAATACTTACTAAAACCAATGGATCTGCTCCAGCTTCACTGCCTGAACTGTCAGATGGCCCAAACACCAGCTTCACCTCTGCTTTCCTGGATAATTAGAAAAATAATGCATTTAATCAGCAAAGGACAATGCATAAAGCATCAAAATATGGCACAAAGCAGCTTAAACACATTGTCTAATCAGTCTTCGAGATACAGCAATAGAAATATGACAGTGGCTCACTTGGACAGCTCTTCCAGGGCATGCAGCTGAGTGCCAATGACGTGTGCGTCCTCTAACAGTAGGTTTCTCTCCTCTGAGCAACACTGTCTGAAAGAATCTAACAGGATCTGTCTGTGCCTGCTCTCTGTGAAGTCCTCCCAGTTCCTGTTCACATTCTTCTCTGCTCAGCAACAGAACAGATATTAGTAACAACAACAACAAAATAAAACACCATACAATAATCTGATGCATTTTTAAAAAGGATAAACAGTAAAGAAGGTATTTATAGACCATTTTAATATTTTGACAACTTAAATCCTTTTCCCCTCCACATAGTCTGCAGTATAGGTGTAGGTAGCATAAAGAGTATGAAGATGAACAGAAAGACAGAATAAGAACATTCACCTTCAGTAGCAAGTTGATCTTCCACTCTACTGATCTTTGTGTCCAGTTGATTGAGTTCAGTCTGAAGGGTATCGATCTCTCTCTGAAGCTCAAGCCTTTGCGCGTCTTTATTCTGATTCTTCAACTGTTTAAGCTACAAAGAACAATCATCTTCAGCACCAGATAGAAGCAGCATAACAAATTGCAATCGAGTACTTTTCTTTACCTCTTTGTCTTGCAAAACTTTGTACCTTAAGATTTTGATTGTCAAGGAACAATTCCACAGTTCACACGACCACAATTCAGCAAATAAGTAGCGGCTTGATTTTAAACAGTTTGACAACACAGTAAAAAATGATAAATTGTGTTGCGTCTCATGAAACAGCCATATTTCATGTTTACGCACATTAAATTAGTTATTTCAATATTATTAATGTAAGATTGTAGTATTTGTTAATACTTGGAATTAGTTATATATAGTCAGTTTTATTTAAAATGTAGTATTTGTTATATAAAATATTTCTATTTCAGTCATTTTAGTACTTGGACTTTATTTTATTTTAGTTAGATGCAAATCAAACCTTTCAGCTTCATTGTAATTTACGAAAACTTTTATATAACAACCCTGCACAAAACATGCACAGGTTTTCATATTAACACGTCACACTGTCAGAAAACTTGAAGGATACCACTGAATATTCCCCCTCATGACTCGAACGTTTCTGTAAGACATAAAGTTATATCAAAGGAATACTGTATAACCAGAAAAAGTAGACTGAAGAACACGTAGAAAGCATTAGAGATTCTCACCTTTCCTTATAAACATGTTGCGTGATATACTTCCAAATGGAAGCTCCAGGACCGACACACAGCCTAGATAAAATGTAAACACGTGATCAATCTAAAATCGGTGAGAGGGATTAATGCTATAATTCATAACAACTCACTAACGTCTTTATATAGCCGTCATCCGGGAGTCTGGCTGCTGGCAACTCAAGTTCCTCAACAGCCCAGCGCTTTAGTTCCTGACTGAGACTTGCCATCTTTTTAAGTCTTCTGATAATAATAAAACAAACAGGAAGTATATAATAAAATATCGCACATCTTTTGATGCGAAAAGGACAGCAGTCAAAATACGCGGGAGACGCTTCTTCGCCCCCGTTTTTTCGCTACTTGTCCCTAACGGGGCCGATGCTGCCCCTATAGGTCAGTATGGAAATCAGCAGCTGTCCAATACTCTTGTGTTGACTGTTCTTTCATTTCCCCTTTTCTAAAAAATCAGTATTTAATATTAATTAACTGAATAATTAATCTTATACTCGTATTATCTTATTATATAGCCTGTGTAACAAGTAGCCTATTAAATCTATTTTCTTTTCTTTCTTTTTTTTACTTGAGTTGAGTTGTACAACAACATCCACATAAAAACAACAACAACGTCATCAACAACACGTATTAATTAAAATACCATTACAGGTACTACAATTTAATATTTAAGATCCCAATAGATACAGGTACAAATGAGTTCTTATAGCGGTTACTTTTACATAAAGAAACACGATAGGTTCCGAAGCTATTGTTTCATTGGTATCTTTCTACAGAGATGCTTTGTTATATTTTATTAGTTATTTAAATTCTTGATTAAACTATTTAACTTGTATGTCTATGTTTTCAAATATCATTTGCATATTGTCTTCACCTCTATTTCTTATCAGTAACAATTTTTTTAACAATCCCCCTCATTTTTATTGTTGCATGTAATCTATTAATTTCTTATTTACAGTATAGGTCCCTGTTGGAAGACAGCCACCCATTTTTCCTCTAATCATTATTTTGAATGTTATTCAACCTGCACAGTGATTCATTCCCCCTGACTTCATTTTCTTTTTCAGGTCTCTAACAGAACTGAAGTGGGTTTTATTGAATGTACAGCATAAGTGTTTTTTACTGTTCAACAAAAGAAAGACAAGCATGTGCTAGAACATTTACTTATACTTTGTTTGACTTGCTATCACTGTTATATAAATGCAAAGACTTTTCTCATCTTAATATTGAACAGGGTGTCTGTTCACTTTACTATTTTAATTTAATGAATTTTAAGAATGTTACAGTTAATTTGATTGTATTTAATAATGCTTGAGATAATTATTTTTCGTATTTTATTACTTCTTTATTTGATCATTTACTTATTAATTATCTCTTTATATAATATATAAACACAAATGTTTAAGAAAAATATGTTATGTTTATATATTAAATATATTTATATAAAATATAGTAATATAAATAAATGTATGTATATGTGTGCACTCCAAAAATGATTTTAGTTGTTTGCTTAGTTTACTTAAATAAAATAAGCTAAAACAACACAAATTTTGTTTTTTACTCAGTTGTCATTTGCATTTAATTTTATTATGTTAAATGAAGTCACATTTGTAAAATATTAAGTTAACTTAAACCATTTGTGTTGGGTCTGCACAAATCATTTCCGTTGCACTGATTGAAACTGGGCAGTGGATTTCCAGTTCCCAGTATGCTTTGCATATGGATAGATCATGAGAATAAATGTTGAAATTAAATGTTGTTTCATGTGTTTTTAGTAAAGGGAAAGGCCTTTTAAAGTTTGTTGTTCAGTTATATTTGACATTCAAAAGAGTTTATGTTTATGTTGATTTTTGAGGTTACCATAGTGAAGTGTAGACCTTGTTGTTAGGCTGGCTATGGCTACATGAGCTACAATGTGCTAATGCCAGTGATGAGAACATTTTTACTTGATCGTTATATGTGTGCTGCAGATGTAGTGTTTAGCATGTGATCAAGTGTTATGATGTCTGTTATGTTCCCATAAAAGAAAAATAAAGAAATCAGGCGAGTATGTGACTTAAACAGTTTATATGGTCAGCATTTCTACCCTTCACAGTCAAACAATTGTGTGTGTGTGTGAGAGCTTAAACTCTACCAGGCCTTTCCATTTTCATAAAAAACCAGGAAACTCAATGAAACTCTACACAATAAACTTTTCTTTAAGTTCAAATAAATCAGTTCAAATGAATGGAAATAGGGGTCATAATTTTATTAAGTTAGATCAACAAGTTATTTTTTTTGACTGTGTGTGTGTAGATAAACATTGTAGATAAATATTTTCAAAATATATACTGAATGTGTGTGTTTATTTATACACATATATATTAAGTAAACAAAAGTTTTATTTTGGATAAATGATGAAATAAATGATAAATGAAAAAGCACAATGTTTTCTTACTCTGTTGAGTGGTCAAACCAAAGATAAAATACTTTTCTTCCAAGGTTCCAACAGGTGCTTTACTTTTAAATAATTTTCCTGGGAAGATTTGAACCACTGTTAGGGATACGTGTGGTCACTGGATAATTTGAAATAAATGAAAATGTTTCGATTTGATTTGATACTGAAGATTTTATTTTTTGGATGGTATTTTAATATAGATGAATTGTTTGATAGATCTCCTTCAAAATACCTATTAGACACTATAATTGTTTGACTTTTGTAGTGTGTTTAAATTGACAGATGTATGGTGCACTAAAAACCCTCATATTTCAGTTTTCACTTTGTTTGAACCTGATCAAATTCCAGGTTAATGGTTAGTCTCTGAATTTCGATCTTCTGGAGCCTTAAACCTACAAACAAGAGAGAAAAGGATACTGGAAATTTAATTCATACCTTCTACATAGCGAGCATTTTTGTCAAGAAATTATAGCTACTAAACATAAATTTAAAAGAAGGTTTAATTTTATTTTGAATTGTATTTTTTACTAGCACAGTTGTAATACCACATGGTGGTATTACATGATTCTATATATCTAAATAGCCCATATCTCCCCTACTCTTTATTGCTATTTATGAAAAACATTGACCAAGTTCCACAAATTCTCCAAACCATAGAGATTTTCTCAAAGGCATCTGGGTTAAAGTTAAATCTTAAAAATGTGAATTACCAGTTCATAACTTTCCTGTCAACCATTTATAATATTCGGTTACACTTTATTTTGTGTCCTTGCGTCTTTGACTTTTAACATTATAGGTGGTTATTTACATACACATCAACAAACATTTAATTTGCATAAATGTGCATAATAAGTTCTCTTTAACAGAAAACCTACTTACAGAAGGAAGCATTAGATCTGTATCCTTATAATGTCCTTATCTGTGGACTCATAATTATGGGATTTTTAAAACTGATTATCAGTCATCCAGTATACTTCCTTCTGCTCAAACCTGGACCAGCCCAGAACAATACAATCCTCCGGAATACAATTAAACTGCTATCATTCTACCTCTTCCGTTTATCGTCATACCTGGATTGGCCAAAAGAGGGCCTTCAGACAGTTTAAATGGACCATAAAAACGTTGAGCCAAAGGGCGATGTATAAATAAGAGTCGGCTGACAGCAAGACAGTTTTATTTCTTTCTTTCTTAGCTTGATCAGCAAAGCGCACGGTATAACAACGTAAGTTACTGTCACATCTTCATTATAGCTGAACTTCACTAAAGGCTGAAGAATCTATCAACATAGATTGGTAAATGTGTGTAGTTTCAATTTCTGTGATTGTTTTCGTGGTTTTGGCCGTTTCAGATGTACAATGCGTGCGGTCTCCTTTTCCTTTCATTTGGATTAACCATGCTGAAGTTCATCACCTGTTACAGCGAGGGAGCATTACTGGAGAGTCAATGTCAAGGAATGAATGTCAATCATGGGTATGTAGGCATGGTGCACAAATGCACTGTCAAAAAATCTATAAAAATAGATCAAAATGTAGGCTACTTTATTAATATGAAGGATGTTTTGGATGTTTTTTTACTGGTGTACTTTTTTTTGATTGTGCATAATGTAATCACAGAACATTATCAGTAACCTACATTTTTTCCCAGTTTCCCAGCACAAGACACTGAAGCCCCTTTCAAGATCGAGCCAGAAAATATAACCGTGACATATTCTGATCTGGGAACGAACATTGCTGGTAGATTTTCTCACTTTAGTTTATTGATGTAAAAATGGCTTTTCAAGAAGTATCGTATTAACATTTCTCATTTTACTACAGTGTCTCTTTTGGGGGATACTGATTTTTTTGAAGGTTTCATGTTGGACGCTCGTAAGTCTGATAAGGACGCATCTTCCGGTAGATTTACTTTGACTGACTTCCTCAACCACGTACTCATCTGTGGTGTGAGTCCTGCCGTGCATACACTATATTTATCGATTCTTTATGTTCTTCTTGCACCATGTGTTCAATGTTAGCAGCTATGTATTCCCTAAACTAACTAACTAACTTCCCTAAACTTTGATATGGAAATATTTTAGGGACGTGCTGTTGCTCATAATAATAACTTACCTAAAACAAGAGTTGAAGTGTTCTGGACCCCTGATGAGACTGGAGAGTTTTTCTTCAGGTAGTTGTCCTGTGCTGTCTAATAAAGACAAAATTAAAATAACATCTTTATACTTTTTTTGTGCTTCAAACTAGTTTGTAAATTTGATCTTCAATTGTCTTTTCAGAGCTGTATTTGTTAAATCCATCCCTATATTTTGGCGAAGGAAGTTAATACCTGTACCTTCAACCACAACTACGCAAAAAATTTCAACAGTGTATTCAACAACATCAAATATAACCTCACGTACTACAGGTAAAAACTACAAAAAACGATAGGCTAAACTGTGTTGTCTCTGCACACACACACACACACACACAGACCTGTATCCCTGCTGTGAAAATACTGTTGCTCTGTGATAGTTTTTTTAAGTAATTATATTTACTGAATTTTAATTATAACACAAAATTAGCAAGGAAACTTGGCCATCTCCGAAAAAACCCCCACAACAATCAAGCTCAGATTTATAAACCAAAACATCACAACTTAACGATACACAAGTAAATGGAAAAAATAACAAATTTTGTCCAAAAAGCATAAAAGAATGCATTCTGTGTATAATTTTACAGTAAATTGTATATCCCTTGTATGAGTACAAACAGATATCTTTTTTTTTTGCATTAGAGCAAATATCATCCGATTTTTCATCATCAATGTTAGTAGCTAATTCTTCTTCTTAGTTTTAACTTTCTGTGTGTCAACAGAAGACATTGAACAGATAGATTCATTAAACCTACTTAGAGGTATTTTTCCTGATGTTAAAAACAATAACCTCTCAGTAGCAGACATTTCTACCAAGTGTGAATGTAATATAATTACTTATATAATGTCCCAATTGAAGAAAAAGACAAATATCACGTTTGGATAATTGATATTTTTGAGTAAAATCCTGAAATTACCGTAACCTATTATATGAATGTTTTGCAGAAGTTTATCATCTTTTTATAAAGACAAAGATAAGACCATTCAGTACGGTCAGACGCTTTCTCTGCATCCAGTGCTATAGGCTATTTATTGATTTCCTTTTAAAGGTGTAAAAACATTTAGAAAGTGTCTAATATTATGTAATTCCTTCCCTGTTTAAATCCTGTTTGGTAAATCCCAATTGTTCAGACATTTTGTTTTTAAAGCCCATTGCTAACATTTTAGAAAACAATTTCCTATCAACATTCAGTTGGCTTAAAAGAATATAATTCTGGCTTTTACGTTTTTTAATATAAGAGAGATGCTATCTTCTTTAAGGCATTTAAATAAGCTTTTTTTTTTTTGTTCTATGATGCTTTTAATATTCCTTACAATTACGTCACAGACACAGACTGCACCGCCAAACTCTGAAGTCACAAGTACACACACAAAAAAAACAACAACTACAAGCCTAAAAATATTTACAACAACATCTAAAAAAACTAGATACAAAATTAAAAAATCAAATATTACAACTGCAGGGCTGGTATTATTAACTTGCAACATTTTAAATAAATGATATAGTGTGTTGTATATATAACAGTTTTGTTTCATTTTCTTTTAGTTGGAGAAATAGCAACTCTTCAGCGTATACCATATACGGTATGTAGACTATATGCAGGCTGCTACACTACTTTTAAAATCTGAACAGAGTTTAAGACACTAGGCATCATACACCTGCAAAGTTGTATAGTCACAGAGGAAAAACATTGCACACTAAACGACTAAAGGCTGGAATACACTACACAATTCTTTCCCTGATTATTTGCTGATTTACAGTCAGGAGAAGTTGGCGCTAGTTGCCAAAAGTCAGCGCTAGTTTGCAGATTTGAGTTGACAGATTTAATAGAATATCATGTAATGTATGATAATCACAGACTTAAGACTTAAGCCGTCCAAAAGACAACCAACTCAAGAAGAAACGTGCATTAGGAGCCCAACGATCAAACATGTATAATATCCTCTGACTGGATGGATCATAGTCCTGAAGCTATAACAGTCATTCACTATGTGATTGTCTACATAATCTATCAGGTTCGATTGGTTCTGACTTTCAGAAACTAACAACGACTTAAATTGGGGAAAAAGTTCTGTAGTGTTTTTTTTACATTTACATTTAGTCATTTACCAAACGCTTTTATCCAAAACATCTTACAAATTTATTGCTATGAATGAATTTGTCTGTTTGTTTGTTTGATGATTCTACAAATATACTGTAATTAGGCAGTCTAGCATACTTACTTCTTGTCTCCAGGAAAATAAGTTTCACCAAATAAATCTGCATGCTGTTATTATAATTTTTTTACTTTGCTATTTGTACTTATTTTCAGTTGTGTGTGTGTGTGTATCTGTATATGTCTTTCTGTACACACAGAGATGTGCTTTAGCACTGCTATTAATTAGTCGACTGTGTTTTCTTGGAGGCTCCTCTCTCCTGATGATCATCAGACCAGTTTCGAAAATGGTAAGTGTGCCAAAAAACTGCATAATGCAGTAAATATATTCAGTTTTTTGAAGTCATTATTATAATAAGACAGGGAGTTTTAAATATTGATAACTTATGTCAGAATATGCGTAATGTCTTCCAGCTTAAATGCACAGATTCACACTTAATTCATAATTTAAAATACTTTCAGTACTGTATATGGCAAATGATGTTTCCTCACAGGCCACCATGACTATGTCTGTCATTGAACTAGCCTTCAAAACTACTGCTGCCATCATCATGCTAGTAAAACTAATTAAAGTAAGAATTATGTTTTTACTAGACTGAACTTCTGCTAAACAGAATATTTGGTTAAGACATATCAAGAATCAAAAGTTTTTTTTTCATTTGCTGTTTATGTTTTTATGTCATAAGTGTAATAGTTCGCAGATTGTGTTTACTGCTTTGATATTGGCTGCCACTGTTTTAAGCCTGATGCGCACCATCACCGTTTTCCTTTACTGTGGACCAAGCCATGAATTGTGAGTGTAATCTTCACATATCATTGTCCTTAGTGTCACCAGACAGAAATACAGAAATCATAACTGTTTCCACACAAGCTTTGACAGCCATAGATTAGTCAGGGTTGCATCATTTAATTTTTGACAGGAATGAAACTGCTGTTTAACAACATACTGATTGTTCATCTGATGAAACGTCTTTAGCCCAGTCTCATGGCAAGTCATGCATATTTTACGAGGTGGCTAATTCCTACAAATTCGTACTACCTCAAACTTATGAATACGTACTTTACAAGTTACCTACTTCTAACTCTGCCACTAAACCTACCCATCACTGGGGTTTAGATTTTTATGATTTAGATTTTATGATTTAGATTTTAAATTTGTATGAATTAGCAAGAATTTTCCACCTCGTATGAATAGGTACGAATTGGTCGTGAGACTGTGTTGATGTCTTTCCTAAAAAAGTCCAGTAGACCAAAAACTCCATGAAACAGCTCTTCATGGAGAAAATTTAGAAAATGTATGATCTAGGACTTTTATACAGTGTGTTCTTTGTAACTTGTCATGTAGCCTTGTTTTCAATTGTGTTAAATGTAATGTGGTGTTTAACCTGATTACGGTCTATTACAGTCTCACTCATTCAGCAAGAACAAGAGAGATTTGATTGAACTTAGTTTGAAAGATTTACAAATGTTCATTTTGGATATAATGGACTAAACTTTGACTTACAGAAGGAAGTGTTGGCTCTGTGCTGTCATAGTGGTTGATCTAACAAATACTATTATTGCAAGTAAGGTTCAGTTTTTTGTGTTCTTTAATAGCGCATTCAAGTATTTTATAAAAATATTATATATAATTTTTCCCATTATTTTTAGAGATTGGTGTAGCTGTAAACGTAAAATCTAATCCAAACTTATTAAAAGCTCATTCAGATTCACCTAATTAGGAAAAGTTAGGTTATAATCCTCTTTTCTTCTGTTTGTACCATAGCAACTGCAGTATTCTTCGGAATATTGTGCTTTCAAGAATCCTGGCTGCTATTATTAATGGGAGTTTATGTTATTTGGGAGTTCATGCTTTATCTTGTCTCAGTTTGGTTTGAACAGAAGGGAAAATACCAGTCAGGAGGAACCCTTGGGAGTAAGTATCCTTGGTACCATCTTACTCAAGGCACTGGTGAGATTAACACACCAACCTTATAAATAGACTTTATGGACTTTTAAAGAATTTATGCGTTATCAGTCACACCCAGGCATAGTTGTGTGTACTTTCTTATGCATGCCCCAGATCTGATTTTCACAGGAAAAAAAAAAGATCCATAGAAATAGATTATTCAGTTTCATCCTACATTGCCTTCTATTTTATTATTATGGTCATTTTGTTTGCGTTTGTATGTCTGCAGAAAATGAGAATCATATTTTGGGAAAGAAGGTAAGTGAATTTCTTTATTTGTCTTATATCTTCATATATTATATTTGCATTGAGCCATTCCAAGTTCACTTAATCTGCTTACACATGCATTTAACTATGTATTATATATATTTATATATAACATGCTCAACATCTTAGGAACTCTCTAACCATACACACCAGTATTATTACCTTATATCGCACATTAAACCTCTTTTCTTTTTTATTTGCAGATCTCCCCATGGTTGTGTACGTTCATCGTCTTTTCAGTGTTCAATGTGATGTTTACAGCTGCACTCATTACAGGAGTGTGTTTGGTCAAAATGAAAGATTTTTGAAGGAACATCAGGAGATTCTTTTGGTTTTGTAGTGCTAAGTAAATATGGGTGCAACTATTTACAGGCCTAGTATATCAGTAATCCTAAAAGTATATGAATAACAACTCGTCAGAATAATGGAGTCAGATAAGTAGCTGAATTATGCACATAATTTTTCAACTGCTTTTTAATGATTATTGGTTCAAAATATCAGTGTACTATATTAATTTGTATTTATGTATCTGTATGTATTTGCTTTTTAGTTTTTCATTTTTTATTATTGTAAAAGTTAGGTGAAGAAATATAGGGGTGTTAAATTCACCAAATACTTTATTTGTAACAAAATAAATATGTTCATACAAAAATCATTACCCTACAAACTGTTTCTGTTGTGTCTGTTTCATTGTTTTGAAACCAAAACATTTATGCAATTACAATCAATTACAAGCAATACTGCAATACAGTTTGAAAAATATGTTGTATTTCCTGATGTGTCTCTCATTCTATCACCAATTAAAATTTATTGATTGGGCAAAACCCCAGTTCTGTTTACGTTTCCGCTTAACTAACAATTCAGATAAAAGCTCTGACCTGACCTGTTTCTTAAAAACAATGAAACTGTGCTTACAAGAACTTTGAACTTGTAGATATCTGATTATGAATCACATGACAGTGTTGAGTTTTGTCACAAACAGAACCACAATCAATTTGCGCTATCTCTTCCGTGTGTGTGTGTTTTATAACATGAATAGTTTCCTTATGATTACAGTTATCATGTATTTGTGTGCACAATACAACCCCAGTTCCAAAAGAAATATATATTTATTTTATTTAACTTTTATTTAATTGACAAAAGTACAAAGAAAGGATTTTCAATTGGTAGTAGTTGAGGGAGAGCATATGGTTTGGGTATGAAAGGAGCATGTGGGTCTTACCTCATCACTTTGTGGCAAATTTCGTGAGAGAAGTGTCAAACAAATCAAAAATCATATTTCTCTATTCAAAATCCAAAGAAATTTCAGACTGCCGTCCTTCTGAAGGTTTGGCAAGGAAGGAAAACTTAGGTGATTGTGCATGACCTTTGAACCCTCAGATGGCATTGCATGAGAAACCGTCATGCTGCATCTAAATATAGCCACATGGAGTAGAGAGATGCTATTATTTACTTAAATCTCAGTTTTTTTAGGAGAAAGCTTTATATCAGTTTTATGCAGAGATGCTCGATAATCAAAAAGAAGTGTGTGCCGTGATCAGATGAGTCCACATTTAAATTGGTTTTTATAGACACATGTGAATGTGCTAGACTGATCTGTGTGCAGTCCAGATCTGTCTCATATTGAAAATGTATGGCCCAACATGAAAAGGAGAATCATACAGTGATGATCATCACAGTCTGCTGAGCATCTGAAGTCTGGTATCAAGCGAGATTGGACAACATTTTGCTTGCAAAACCTTGAATATTAGTATCCTCAATTCCCAAACGATTAAACATTGTAATTAAAAGCAAAGTTAATGTGACACAGGGTTCAATATCCCTGTCCCAAATCATTTGGAGTGTGATGCAGCTAGAAAAATCTAACTTACTTTATATTTACAAAATAAAATTATGTTCGCCAGTGAAAAGTTTAATTATTTTTCTTTGCACTTTAGTCATATAAACAAAGGTTCAATATAATAAACAGACGACACATTCTTGGTTTTATGTCCAAGCTTTCCTGGAATGTTGTTGTGTGAATTGTTGTGAGAAAAAGGAAACATCAAACATTTCATTAATACAGCTGATATGCAGATTAGGGTTTTATCATAAACCACATCATTACACAGACTGTTGCATGGGGTGGCTGACAGCAAACAATCAAGAATTTATTTGATTAATAACTATAATTCATAAAAAGCACTGTTTAACAACTTTAAGTAAAATCAGCATTGTTCTTTTTATTTGCATAAAAAACATTTCATAAAATCAAACATTTGAACGGTAAAACAGGAACTGTCAAAAATGCATTAACCAGGGACCAAGAAAATAATACAAGAAGAAAAGAAATAGACGCAATTTAAATTTTTATAATCTTAGTCACGCAAATATATAACATCACACACAAACAAAATTAGCCTAGCTTGCAATCCAGAGTATAACTTCAAAAATCAGTGCAAAACTTCAATCATTACCACACCTGGCCTTGGGAAGGAATGTACAATTAATTTGCGGATTACTCTAAAATGCCAGATGCATTATTATTATTATATGATCAAGTGACTGCCTTCACACACATATTAACAAAGAAAACAAAACAAATTTAGGCAAATACAAAAACCTTTGTATAAAACATTTATAAACAAATACATTTTTTTAAAAAAACCTCTTTGCAATAAAGATCCTTTATGTACATTTCTGTGTACAACTCTACAAAATAACTTGTCCAGCCCAATACAGTAATAAAATCTGATGATTTTCTGTGAGGTTATGCCCCACATCCCTGCTGTTCAATCTTTTCCTCTGTAGCCACTGGCAGGATAACGTGAGAAATTCTGCTCCACAGTCCACTCAGTTTATCCACATCCATTCGATTAAACATAGTGGATTTGTCTGAGGTGACAAACTTCTGTTTTACATGGTCATGTACCATGCCCTCCACTTCACTTAGAGTGGTCGTCGGGGCTATTTCCTCCACCGAAAGCATCACAGTGAAAACCAGGAAAACATTCTTGTAAGCTGCATTCTCGTGGTCACAGTAACGATAGAATATGAGCGTGGATCCAGGAGGGAGCTCCTCAAAACGGTGCACAACAGCTGCAGGTTTATCACCTTCAAACGCTTCCTTCAGCTCTTCATCTATATCCAGCTTGACCTGGTCACTGTCTTGTGCTCTTTTTGAGATCCCGTTGATTTCTAAGATTGATGCGTTATGGGTAGCAGAGTACTCCGCTGCTAATCTTCGAGCAAGGCAGCCCAACGTCTTTTCAGCACGAAGGCCAGCTGTCAGAATTACGCTGACCGGTTCGGTGGGGTTCACCGTCTCCAGGTGACGCCTAATATGTTTCCCACTCCTATTCCAGAACTCTGAGCGCTGACTTGGAAATAAAGCCTGTAGAGCTTTTAACTGCGGATCAAATTTCTCCCCTGTTTTATAATGGACCACATCAGTTTGAGGCAAATAGAACTTCCGCCAGGCCCAAAAGCCACAAAAACCCAAAGCCAGCAATAATATCAGTATCAGACACCACTGAAGAAGCTTGTACATGTACCGTGTCCAGCCTTAAAAAAAAAAAAACATGAAATTCTGAATTAATAAAACACTGTGGATGTGAGGCAAATCTGTTTGTTTTAATAATCAAGGAATGGATTGAGGATTGAAAATACCTCTAGAGGAGGAGGAGGAGGAGGCTGGACTTGCTTTTAAGGTGACTGGTTTCTGCAAACTCCTCAGTTCTTGAAGAAAAAGTTAAAAGAATTATGATTTACAATTTCTTAAAAATTATCCATTTTTCTTTACAGGCATAAGACAAAACTATTAATGTGAACATTTTAATATATATCTTTAGTGATAAAATTGACAATAGTAATAAAAGTAAAATAGTAATAAAAGACAAATACAAAACATATATTTTACCTGTGTTTTTGTGGTTAGCGGTTTGAATTATGATAGGAAGTTGAATTGTGTTGAGACAACTTTTCTGGGATGCAGATGGTAAGTATCTATTCTGATCCCCAAGACTAGCGGGATCTATAGTAAGAACACAAACTTTTATTAAAAAGAATGAATGAAAAAATTTCATATACAGTACATATAAAGTAAGAACATGACTTTTAACAGAACAAATATGTCTACTGTAACCTAAACAAAATACAATGAAAATCTTTTACAAACTTTTGTGCTTCTCTGTTGCAGGATACTGATAGGTTACGTTATTCCTCCTTCTCAATCTATCACTCTCTCTAGACGCATCTGCAATGAAAAAAATACTTGTGAGCAGAGGAATGGAAGACGGACCAGGAATGTTTATTGCAAATGTAGCATGTATTAGTTATTTGAAAGGTCATTTTCATTAATGATAACAAACCTGCATATTTTGTAACTGGCTTGTAATTTTCTGCTGTGGTTCTGAGTATATCAGTGACCTTAATATTTGGACGAATAGGACTTTGTCTGTTAAATGACACCTCATATTCCAGATCTGCTTCCCGCACATGGGCAGGATGCGTGTCTTTTGTCCCAGGCTGGGCTGAGGAAAAAGGAAAATAACATTATTTAAGATTCAATATTGTAATACTTAAGCTTAATCTTCAAACAGAATCTTACCTGTCAAACTAGACTCATGGTCCTGCTCGCCCCCCTCATCTGAGTCCATTGCTTCATCATTGTCATTATTCTCACCCGTGTCCATATCCACATCATCTATTTGGCTTAAACCATCACCTTTCTCATTTATACCGCTTCTCTTCTCTTCAAGCTTTTGCTTCTTAACAGGGGATTCTGTTTTGGTTTAATAATAATAAAAAAAAGCATAAACATTAGCATAAAAAAATTTTTCCCCAAAAAACAAAATGTAAGACAGAATTTAAAAAAAAAAAAAAATTCACATACCATCCTCATCCTTAGTGAGACTGTTGGGCTCCTTGGATCTATTGACTGCTCTGGATGCCCCATGATCTTCCCTCATTTTCCGTGTTCTTTTTATTGGGTATCTGGTTAGTTTCTCCTTAGTATGTAAAGCTAAGACAGAAGAGGAACTGAGTAACTACCTTACAGAAAAATGCAATAATTGAATATGGCCACAACATTTAATTAATTTGGTACAGGTGGAGCTGAGTCAGGACAACACATAAATGCACAAACTACAGATAACAGAAGTTAGTAACGTTGTATTATTCCCAGGCACAGTGATCTGTGGTTGGAGGTTTAAGTTCTTACCTTGATCCTGGTCTTCACTCTCATCGACCGCCACGTCTTCATTTATACGTCTTGTCGTCTCTTTAGCACCTATACATTGAGAACTTTATTAATAATCTTATTAGAAATCTTCATAAAATGTTAAATGTTTACAGAAAATGATATATCGAGCTTATAATAACAGAATAAAACTAAATTAGCATTTTAGCTGAAGCTCAAGATAAACGGTGGATAAGTTTTGCCTATTTAGCACATACTTTAAAAGGTTGTATAACAAGCATCTTAGTGTCCTGAGAGAAAGACAGTGTAACGTTAGCTTCGGAAATGCATTTGTTTCCGTATTAGCATTCACGTTACAGACACACTCATGAGAAAATTGCAGGTTTAACGTCATATAAAAAAAATTAACGTACGGAGAGATTGACCTTCAAGTAATTTCTTTTGTATTTACTGACAGTAAAATGCTGTCTACAGACACATGGATATACACATGACCTAAAACAGCCAGCGAGTCGCTAACGTTACTCTCTTTAACAGGCATCTAACGTTATGTAAAAAGAAAACTCTTAAAATGTAAATATTGTCTTTCGCCGTGGATTACGGATTCGCACTTTTGACAGTAGATAATATTTATTGCAAATAATATTTGGTTCTTGGACGTTGTACATTAAACCACGTTAAGATTATTAGAAAGTCAAACCTTGCGTGGGTTTCTGTTTGGCGCTTTTACTCCTAGTTGTACGTCCTTCGTTTTTTGAATCACCTGAGTCCATTCTTTTTTTATATTTCACCACTTCTTTTTCAAACTTTTTACTTTTCCTGTGCAGCCGAATCCGGAAAGCGGAACGTTACTGATCTTAGTCGGAACGACTTCAGTGTAACACAACTTCTCTCCCGGAAATAGTTGACGTTCAGTTAGTTTCAGTTCTGTAAATACGCTAGTACTTTACCAGAATTAATTCGTCTAAATCCCTGCCTTTAACGTTTAACTAGACACCCGTCACATAAGAAGGAAAGCAGAGCTGATACATTTATTAAGGCACGTTTATTTTCTCGAATAAAGCTTTGAAGTAGAAAAAAAAAATAGATCATAAAACAAATATAACACTTTCATCCCTGGCCAACTAAATTTACAGATTAAAAATAACTTTAATTTAAGACATTTAGATGCAATTTAGATGCTAACAGATTTACATAAACAGGAAGAAGAACTATAAAAATGGGTTAACTTCCTTCATTTTTTCCTTTTATAAATTTCATAATCTGAGAAGTTATAATTTATTGTCAAAGAAACTGAGGCCCATCATCCACACAGCGGCATATACCCATATGCATGTTTGTCCAATATTTGAAGTTGTAATTTTTGCAAAAAGTGTCTTTAAAATGATTTATTATAATCCTCACAGCCCTGCTGTTCAATCTTCTCTTCTGCAGCCACTGGCAAAATGAGATGTGATATTCTGCTCCAAAGTCCACTTAGTTTGTCAACGTCCATTTGATTAAACATAGCCGACTTGTCAGAGGAGACAAACTTGTGTTTTATGTGGTCTTGAACCATCTCCTCGACTTTTCCTAAATTGACATTGGATGGCACTTCCACTTCTGCATCAAGCATGACAGTAAAGGCCAGGAAGACATTTTTATAAGCTGCATTCTCATGGTCACAGTAACGGTAGAAGATGAGAGTGGATCCAGGAGGAAGCTCCTCAAAACGGTGGACGACTGCAGCAGACTTTTTACCCTCAAAGGCTTTTTTCAGTTCACTATCAATGTCTAGCTTGACCTGATCGCTGTCTTGTGATGCTTTGTCTTTGCCATTAATATTCAGAACTGAAGAGTTAAGAGCAGTAGAAAAGGCTTCGGCCAAACATTGGGCCAGGCAACCAAGTGTCTTTTCAGCTCTGTAACCAGACGTCAGAATCAGGCTGACAGGTTCAGTGGGGTTTTTAGTTTTTAGGTGGCGCCGAAGATGAATAAGACTCCTCCTCCAGAGCTCTGGACGCTGATTTGGAAAGCCGTTCTCAAGTTTTTTCATTTCCTGATTGAATATGTCCACCACATTTAACTCATTTGGTACAGGTGAAGTTGAGTCAGGGCTACACATAAATGCACAAACCACAGCTAACAGAATGACACCGACTGCACAAATCCAAAATGTTTCTGTGAGAGAAGAAAATAGTGAAGTGAAATATTGTCTGCTTTTTTGCAAAAGTGGACAAGTCATTTTTAATACATTCAGAAAGGAGAGAAAAACAACTCACTATTATTCCCTGGAACAGTGATCTGTTGATGGAGGTTTGAGTTCTTATCTTGATCCTGAACTTTATTCTTATCGATCGCCACATCTTCTTGTTCTTCTTTTTCTTCTTGTTTTTGTTCTTCTTGTTCTTTTTCTTCTTGTTTTTGTTGTTCTTCTTCATGCTTAAGAGGGGACTCTATGTTGATTTAAAACAAAGATGAGAACAAACGTTAAGCATACTAAATATGTTTCAGTCACTTAAGTAGCTATTGTTCTGTTATCTATAAGGAAATGTTGAATATTATAAATTCACAATGTGAAATAAAAATCACATGAGAGAAAATTTAATACTTGCACACCAACTTTTTGCATTTTTATATTTTCCCTGTTCAGAAACTATTTTGACAAGCATTAATTCTATTTTAATCAAAAAGCATGGCTACA
>JAUMHE010000318.1:2342012-2375689 GCA_032359235.1 Enteromius mattozi
AATGCCCAACATTCTTATATCTTTATGTTCAGCAACCATTTTGACAAGTATTAATTCTGTTTGAGTAAAAAAACAAACAAACCTTCTGCAAACCAGACCTACCAATCACTTTTTTAGATGCATTACCTGCTGAAGAATCACCAGACGGGCCTGAAAATAAAAGCAGAAGAGTTTTAACTATTTTGTTGAAAGTGGCTGTTAAATCTGATTCTTGACCTGGTTCCAAACTTAGAACTTTTTATACATTACAACACAATATAGAAAGCAAACAAAGGCAATAATATGCTTTATTCTAAGACATAGTACTTCCTTTTTTTTCTTGGATTTACTGAATGTATACAGTGTAAAAAAATATACTCTATTTAATATATATTGAAATATAGTTGCATCACCGCAAAGCAGAATGCGTCTTGATTTCAGAATTGTTGGAATCCAGAATAATGATTTAAAATAAAATTTGATTAAACATACTGTCCTATTTGTAAATGTCATAAACATTAATGCCATGCCACACTTAATCTCCTTTGCAAAAATATTTTTATGCTAAACTCGCTAAACATTATGATGTGCAAGCATACCTTTTTGTTTCTCCTTAGATTCACTGTTACTCTCACTGTTTTCTTCTGTATTAGGTCCTGGGTTAGATCTACGATCAGCTCCTTGCTGCGTAACAGGTTGACAGGAAGGCTGTCCTGTTTCTTCTGTGTGTCAAACAAGCAAAAGAATATAATCTTGTGTACAAGGCAAGCACAGAGTGTGAACAGCCCTAAAAAACATTCTGATAGCACCACTTCGGACAAAAATTATAGCCAATTAGCACACAGTTTGTATTAGCTTTATGATTCTGTTCTGGGAAAGAACTCAACACCGATCCATGCAGCCTTGCATGGTTAAAAGCAGGGAGTGCAGCGATATAATTAACTTCAATAGCCAACTTTCCAGTTTTATTCCCATCTATATTCTTAAGGTTTTTACAGAGGGGTTGTTCATATATTATTCTCCTTTTTTTATATTATCCATTTGTGCTGTTGACAGTATTTTCTGACTTATGCATAAGAGAAAATCCCCACTGTAAAAACTCCAATACCTTCACAAAATGAAACAGGAATTTAAACATGGCTTTATCCAATGTTCAGATATGTGTCCTGATAACGTATGGAAATCAATCTATATTTAATAAGATAATGCCTCATTTGCATATTTAAACATATGAATGTGCTGTATATTTACCACTGTTGCCTTTGTCTGCCATTTGCTCTTGCACAAATGCTTCCTTTCAGTGTTTTATGTTGTAGTAGAGCATTTAAGATGGACCTAAATGTAGAAACAACAGCAATTTAACAAACATGTAAACCACAGATGCCCCAGCGACATTTATATAATAATATTTTAAAGAGTTAATGAAGGAGGAACTTTGTAACCTGAGTTGCAGCAGACGCGGTTGCTAAAAGGCAATGTTGACACGTAGAACAAATACCTCTGAAACCTGTCCTTCTAAAAACAGACCTGTCAACAATCATAGATAATATTTCGGATTTTGCCCTATATGACAAGTCACACGTCCTAGTACGACTGCGCCACTACTGTTCCGGTTGGTGCTGGGAACTGTGTGATTTAGTCATTTGTTTCCCTCGGACGTTTTCAGAGAACAGACGTTCGTCCGCTGGATATACGTAGATGTCTCCACGTTAGCAACTGTTTCTAACATATGCAGAACGAAAATTAATATACATATAAACAAGATTTTACGCTTATGTAAATGTAAAATCATGTGTACAAATAATTCTTCCAAGATAAATATGTAAAATGTACAATCTCATTTTCTTAATTAACACACCCCACAGATTTGTTTGAACAACTGAATTCTGTAAAAAAGTATCAACATTTAGAGAATGTTACAATTGATGTTCTCCCAAGTGCATGCATTATACATGTTGCAGCAATCTAGTAAAATGCAAAATGATTCCAGTGGCATTGTTTTTAACTTCTTTTAATTTTACTGAGAAATACATATAATTTTATTAAATCATTTTCAATCACAAAAGTCACTATCATTATCTGCAAGGACACATGGAAGCTGTGACACCACAGACATTAGAGTTACGTGAAAGTGAAATAAGAGTAGACAATTTTTTGCTCTTGATATCCAAGGTAATTTTATTTGAAATATTACAAACTTTTCAACCACCAGTTTAACACTAATTCTTCATGGCACTGAGAATTAGGGACAAAGTGACAAGTCTAACACCAGGTGACTATAACAAATATATGAACTGTTAGGTATAATACATTTTTAACTGTAGTGGAAATATATTAAAAGGCACTTTTTTAATGAGCATTTTGAACGTTTGTCAAACATTTCACCAAACTGAAGCCTTTTCTAGTGTTCTTACACGTTGGTAATATCATACCAACAAAATCTGGAAGTCTGAGACAGACATATAGACTGTTTTAAGTAAAGTTTAGTAAAATGTATTTTTAATGTTACACTGTAAACTTCATAGCTGTAGATCTGTGCATTTTGGAAATCACATTGCTATCAGGAATGCTGGTGCTTAACCCACAATAACCTAGAAGACACTTTCCACATCTCCCATTTCCACCACAACAGTCTTGAGCTGAGAGTAGTACTCAATGGTCACTTGTCCATTCTCCCTTCCAAACCCTAAATGCAAAGTAGAATAATATGTTAGATCTCTCTCTGGATGTTATGAGGTATACTTATGTGTACAAAAACACTTGGCAGAACACAATTAGGTTTACAGTTGACACCCTCGATAATCACCTATGAAATGATAAGTTTGACATACCTGACATTTTGTAGCCCCCAAAAGGAACTTCCACAGGGCCAACATTGTAGTTGTTGATGTAGCATGTTCCTGCTTGAAGGTTTTCAGCCACTCTGTGGGCACGAGCTATATCCCTGAAAAAAAATGTAGGTTCACTTAGTGGGATTAAAAAAAAAAATTATATGATTAACAGAAATTAATCTTTCCAATATTATTATTTCTTTTCAGATAACCGATTTGGTTACAAGAAAACTCAAAAACTACTCAAAACGACTTTAATAAATGAATTAAACTCTAAATGAAAAGGCAAAAATGCTAAAAGTTTCTAGTTTTTTATGAGCTTAGAATAAATCAACAGGCATCACCAGGAAGTGTAATATATTATATTGGTGTATAGTGGAGTCACCTGGTGAAGACTCCAGATGCCAAGCCAAAGGTTGTGTTGTTAGCTCTTTGAAGAACTTCCTCTTCTGTGTCAAAAGGCAGAACAGACATCACAGGGCCAAAGATCTCCTCCTTCACACAGGTCATATCATCCCTGCAGTTATCTGTGTGTATATTGCAGTAAAGTAAAAATAGGAACAGATAAAGAAAAGGTGGCTCAGAATCAAGCTGGTTTTGAGATAAAGTTCAAGCATTTGTTAAATAACGTACAAATTAATATTAAGCTAATAAAATGGTTTTCTCACCCAGCACACATGGGGACACAAAGTACCCATCTTTCAGTTTAGGATCACTGGGAACAAATCGTTCTCCTCCACATAAAACCTTTCCACCCTAAACGAAAAGAATAAAGTATTTTCATCTACATGGACATTATATTAAAGTAATTCAAGTCATGGTAAAATGGAAGAAGTGACAGAGAATGTCTTACATAACATGAGCTATATTTGAGTCAGATTTTTGAAAAAAATAAAAAAATGAGGGTGTTGCGCAAAACAACAACAACATGAATGCAAGCTTGTAGTCAGCTGTGGGGGTGGAGGGTTTAAGCAGACAATTTGACTGGATAAGTCTGGCATATGTAACCAGAGAGAAGTCTGTCAGCGGAAGATTGAGTTGACATCTTAATTAAACATTAAATAGGTTAAGTTCATATTGTTGTTTCCTTTAAATTGCTGTACTGCAGTACCTGTTCTTTCGCTTGCTTGATGAAGCCCAGCACTTTTTCCATGTGAGGTTTACTGATGAGGGCACCCATGCGTGTATCTTCGCACAATGGATCCCCAACAGGAATGGCCTTGGTCCTCTTCACCACTTCCTCCAAGAACTGTGGCATGATTTCCCTCTGCACATACACCCGTGTTCCATTGCAGCAGACCTAAAAAAAAACAAAAACACTACTGTTACCCTTTATTTATAGGTCTTCTAGAAAGGTGTTCAAATTTACATGCATTAAAGTACTACATCAATGCAGCAAGAGGAAGACACTAATAAAGCTGTACGTTTGGGCCTGATGGTCTACTGAAAGCTGAAGATTGTGTGTTTGAGTCCCATCAGGGTCATCTAAAGCATTTAGGGAAGCCACTGATATGCACTGCACTCACTTTCATTGAAACACACCAAAAAAAAAAGAAAGATAAAAAGACTTTGAAAGCACAAATAAACAAATGATTAAATGGTTTTCCGTGTGTGGTTAAATACAGAAGTTAAATATTTTTAACACACCTCTCCTTGGGTGAGGAAATTGGCCATGAGGGCTCCTTTTATTGCATTCTCCAGTTCACAGTCCTTAAAGATGATCAGGGGTGACTTTCCTCCAAGCTCCAGAGTCACCTGCTTCACACCTTTGGCAGCCATTTCCATAACCTTTATTGAAAGGGTACATCGCACCACATTAAAAAATATATTTTAAATACATTGGCATACATCCCTACTATATAGTAGGTGAAAACAGTATATAAAATGTATGTTTGTAGTATTCATAAAAATAGTAGGCACTGACAATGGTAGGTCACATGACATCCGGTATGTTCAAATTACACTACACAATCTTTATAGGTTGAGGCTTTGAAAATTGTTTTGAACAATGGTCAGACTTAAGACAAAAAGGTTGAGAACTACTGAATTACTGCTGCATACCGAGTGAGGATGTTTTCAAAATGTTTTATACTGACACCTACTTTCACTAATGCTACTAATTTTCTTCTGTTTATTTTTGTTCTCATACTGTACCTTCTTTCCTGTGGGAACACTGCCAGTGAAGGACACTTTGGCCACCATGGGATGGTGACACAGCAGTCCTCCAGTCTCAGCTCCTCCTTGTACCACGTTAAAGAGTCCATCTGGGACACCTGCCTCTTTGTAGATCTCTGCCAACATGACTGCTGTCACTGGGGTCATGGGAGATGGTTTAAACACCATAGCATTGCCTAAGAGGAGAAGATGTTTCCATAAGAGGCAGAAACAGACATGAGGAGGGGCAAGTTTGGAGACAGCCACAAATTACAGATATATAAAGCAATCTTTTTATACCACAGGCCATAGCTGGGGCGGACTTCCAGGCAGCAATCTGGAATGGGTAGTTCCAAGCTCCAATGCCAACACACACTCCTAGTGGCTCCCTTCTGGTATAGGCAAAAGATCCTCCTGGAAGCTGTATATGCTGGCCTGAGTATATAAAGATCATTCTTAGATATAATGTATAAATATTTACATTTTTTGCCATTTTTTGAGACCAGCCACCTTGTCAAGTTGATTAACCGGTATTCAAGCTTACCTGACAAAGTGGGGGCTATGCCAGCATAGTACTCAATACACTGCCAAGCAACGTCAATGTCCACCTCAGCCTCAGTGATTGATTTGCCGTTGTTGGCCACCTCTGCTCTCGCAATTGCATTTCTTCGCTCCTGCATGCCAGAATAAAAGTTTGCTAATTGGTAGAATCTTACAACTAATGATCAACATCATGACCTAATTTCCCTGCAGAATTATAGGTAATGTAGGTCTGTTTCCTATTAACATTAAGTGCAATGTTAATAAATAAATGTTCAAGAATGTTGCGCTCTATTGACTACTGTGTTTTTTAGAAGCAATGCTTTACAATACATGCATTTACCCTAATAATTCTGGCAGCCTCCAGCATGATCCGGGCCCTCTCCATTCCTGATAATTTGCTCCATTTTAGGTATGCAGAATGAGCACTTTTTATGGCCTCATCTACCTCCTCCTCTCCACAGGGAATCATATCACACAGCACACGACCTGAGAGAACACAAGGTGAAGTACATGAATTGAACATGTTACTGGAAGAAACAGTCAAAACAAAGCACTTTTTAAAAAAATATTACTCCTACGTTAATTTAGGAGTTTTCTGATTTAGACCTAACATACTGGTTTCAAAGTATTGATCCTGTAATTGACTATCGAGGTGCGAGGCAGACTGCACGGCAATTATTGTAAATCAATAACTCAATGCAAGCCTGTAAAACTAGGGCACTGGATCATAATTAAAGGTGACATGAGAGAAACCCTGAGAATCCCAAAGATACATTAATGCTGTATTTTTCTGGTGGATTTTCAATGTGCACATTCTAATAGCCAATATTTCCCACAACCCACTATGCTTTGGAAAAGGACTCAGTTAAGACCTACAAAAAACACTAATAAAAACCTACAAACACTATGGATGTATGTGTGGTTTGGGTAAAGGGGCTGTAGTGATTAATAATAAAGCCTGATGAAGTGTATTTTCCTATTATACATTATCTGCAAAAACACTGAACGTTCATAAAGATGCAACAATACAAAAACCAACAGAAATAGTGATTAAATGGCCTTTGACTGGCAGATCACTGTGCTTTTCTTCACAAAAATCCACATATTTTCTTAGGCCTAGGAGGCGAATTAAGATTATTTTGCAAAAGTAATGCTCACTGCAGAGCCAAATAACATTCAGGTCCCAGTCATTCAGGTTTCATTAAATGGTGGAGCTAGACCCAACCCACAACTCTATCCTACCTCCGCATTAGCCATCCAGAGAGGTGGAGACGGAAGTCATTGAACTTGGCAGTGAGTACCACTTGAGTGATAGGATGTCTAGTGGTTAGGGTATAGTTGGGGTCCACCCATTGGCTTGAGCAGCCTCACATTTTGGATTCTGTACTGACACCTGACCTGGATTCATGACAGATGTTTACCAGCTGCTTCTGCTTTACACAGTTTTTTCTTTTTATGTTCCTTTCTACACTACTGAAATGGGCTTCATTAAAGACATGCCACACGTTTGAATATTATGTTAATTTTTATCTTGGTAAGCTAAATCATATTTTGCCATGTTTATGAGTAATATAAAATAAACACTGTTAACTGTCTAGTTGATAATATGATATTAAAAAAAGAAATGCACATGAGGGCGCCGAACCGTTCGATGGTGGAATCACAAAAATCTGCAAGGAACCTAAAAAATAATTTATTGCAGTTTAAAAACAATCATACCAGTTGCAGGTTCGTATACTGGTTCAGAGTTCTTTGTGTCCTTCGGCTTCACCCTCGCTCCTCCCCAGAAGTTCAGCGGCTCCTTCACCACCAAAGTACCCGTGGAAACGCTCTGAAACTCGGGCAACGACAGAAGCGGTTGCTGAGCCATTCTGGTCTGGACGGGAACCACGTAAATGCTCGGTGAATGTCAAATGCTTATTAGCGATATATATTTTTTTCAACCACACATGCAAGCGGTTGGAGGCAGAAGTGTCAAAAACCAGTAACATGCAATGCTTATGCCGCAGAGCGTGCAACTTTAAAGTTTTATGCATGCACTGACTTCGAAAAATAACTAGTCCTTAGTGCAGTTTGGCTAATCCACATTACTGCCAAACGGGGAAACGCCCCGTTACAGGTCACTGAACAAAAGCATGTTTCGCTGCGTGAACCTTCACTAATAAAAATGCAGCACTGATTGATAAGATTAAAGCATTAGTTGTACATCTATAACAGATTTTTTTTTTACAGAAATGCATGCAATAAACAGTCGCTTAAATGCATGTTCTTTACCTTTTCAACACAAGCTGTTTACTGCACAGAAGTAGATGGATCGCCTTCTATGGTCGTGGAGCGGAAGGAGGACCTCTACAATATTTCGACTTTTAAACATAAGGTTGCTCAAGCTGTCCCCGTGTCGATTACATAATGGGAGGGTGGGATGGTTTATGAATATTACCTTAAGCACCGCCTTTAGACTACATTTTTATGGTTTCAACACATTTTGACCAAAGTTCCAGAAGGCAAGAATTGCGCAAAACCTCAGAATCGCATCTTCCGTTTGATGTGCATGATTCTTGTCTTGCGCCTCTGTCACATAACCATGAACTCTAAAAGAAACACTTTGTATACATCAGACAATACAAATAATGCACTAGAGTGTATTGCAACAATGTCAGCTCTTTTTAGCTTGAAAGAGTATCTGGGGCATATCTAGGGAGGACATGTCTTCTCAACTTTTTTACCACTTTTTTGTTCCTTTAGCAACTCCATTCTTCTCTCTCTCACCAGTTATGTACTCGTCAGCCAATTTTATTTGTCTTTTGCACTGCTACATTTGGAAATGAAATGTTGAATATCAATTCTATAGCATATGTAAAATGTATGTTCTTTGTATACTTGCCAAAACAAAAATCATTATTTCTATAAACCATACGGGACTATTACAAAAAAGTTGATCCTGTGGGGGACAATTGCAAAGTCTAACTTTACTCTGAATTACAAAACAATGACTCTGGTCTACGCCTTATTATGCATACCCTTTTACTTTTTTTTTTTAAGTACTGTAAAACAAATTTTTAGCTATTGTGCAAATGCAATCTGAACATTAAATTGTGAAATAATAATCATAATAAAAACTAGAGGAACAAATGCTCAAGGGTTTAAGGTCTGAACTCACAAAATTCTTTATTTAACTTAAATAAAACTTTTACACAGACAACCCCAAAAAAAGAGAAAACACTAAGAATCCACTGATCAAACTTATCTCAAATTCTAAATATGAAGTTATATTAATTAATATTGCTCGTAGGTAATAATAAAATTATAATAGTTACAACAAAGAATCATTGTAGCCTTCTAAACAACATACAGGTTTACAGAAATGCTTCAGACTGAATTTACATTCATAACTTTGCTCAAGGAACATTTTCTGTTAGAATTCAGACTACACGTAAGTTATAAATTTACCTGATTAAAAAACAGCAATAAACAAAAAAAAAAGACACAATGCACATGACTTCTGTGATCATCACAGGTAACGGTAGCTGCACACCCGGACTGTCAATCTCACACACCGAGTGCTGTTCACACAATGTACAGCTGAGTGTCTGATCTTTTTAGGTAGCTATCCCACTGTCTTCAAATGTTCATGAAAACTTAGCAGCTTGTGGAGGAGGTCCTAAAAATCCTCCAGCCTGTTTGGTGGCGGCACGGGAGGGGGCGAGACCCAACATCTTCTGGATATTCTGAAACAACACAAGTATTCAGTGGAAAAGGTTAGGGCATGCATTACATAAACGAACAGTATCAAAGACTAAACTCTTCCCTCAAAACTGCCACTGCATAATTGCACTTGGATCACGCTCTGTTCCCTCACAAAATAGATAATAATTACCTGTCGAATTGACATGGTGCACAGGATGTAGAGGAAGATGAAGGAGCAGTCTGTGTAATCTTCACCCAGGAGGTTGCGGTGTGAGAGGCCTTGGATATATGACAACGGGACAAATGGAAGTTTGGCTACGACACGACCATCAAAGCTGAAATAGAGAACAAAATTTAAACACAAGGAGCGATTTTAGGTAACTTGAGCAAATCATACCACCATTAGCCATTAGAAATAATTGAACTTTTATAACAAAGCGATTTAGTGATAATGGACTGAATGAGTCTACATACATGGAATTGAACATGCCCATCAAAGCAGTGAAGCAAAAGCCAATAGCAAACATTGACTTCATCCGGACCTGCAATTAAAATGTCTTTAATACAATGCCAAAACAAAACAGACAGCCCACTATGAGAATTAATAAGAAATAACACAAAACAGAAAGAATATTAGAATACCATAGACAGATCTCTGTTATTGTTCTTGAGTTTCTCCTCTTGTCTCTCTGTTTAATACAACATTGTGGTTACAGTTATACTCAATTTATATAGCACAATAATAACATTTTTATTACTTAATAATAAAAACAACAACAGCATATTTTAATAATTGGCGGTTATAATTACTTTAATAGTTGTTAATAGTGATAATAATCATCATGACCTACATAAAACAAACAAAATTATCTGTAATTATCTCACTTACCAATTTTTTTCTTCTGTTGACGCCCAGCTGATTCTGTAATTGTCTCTTTCTTTTTCTCCACTGAAACATGTAACAGAATTATAATCATTGGTCACATGCCTTAAATACATAAAAATGACAAACATGCTTCTACTTACGTTTTTTACTTTGTTTTTCAACCTCGGCCTTTAGTCTCTTGTATTTGTCTGTGCGGTACACCAGAACCCATGTTATACCTGTAGAAACAGAGAAGGCCGAGCTGTTATCCAGCACTACCAGAGCGAACGAGGTTGCCCTGTGTTTGCTGAGCTTAGGACACTTTCCAAGGGATTCGCTAACTGCTAGATACGTGTACATACCTTCCGCTAATAATGCTGTGCAAATAGATATAAACACAATCAGAATCGTATCTGCAAACATTGTGCTCATTTTGGAAAAATGTTCAGGAGACTGATAATACTAGATAATACTTTGGTTGAGCCGCAAGCTCTACTGTAGCAGCGTCAGCATTACTGTGATGATATCATCAATGTGCGCCCGGCTTCTTCGTTGGTAGTTGAGCTTCGAGTGCAGTTGAGCTATGAACGCATGACTCCACATCTCCTACTAGTGGTAGCGTTTTTTATGTCGGCATGTGAGAGACATGATGACGAACAGATTAAAACATATTTTTAGTGCTGTCAAACGATTAAATGCTTCCATTTACAAAATATATGTGTGTGTACTGTGTATGTTTATTATTTATATATAAACACACACATACAGTATATATTTAGGAAATATTTACATGTATATCTTTTTATAATTCAGACTATATTATATATAAAAATATTTAATATATAATCATAACATTTCTTATAAATATATACGTGCATGTGTGTCTATTTATATATACGTAATATATAAACACAGTACACACACGTTATATGTACAAAAAATTAAACTTTTTTTGGATGCGATTGATTGCGATTAATTTGACAGCACTGATGTTTTTAAAAACTTGTTTTAATTATAGTAATGAAGATATGCTGGTGATTTTAATTGTTTAAGGATGCATTTTTTTAAAAGGATTGCCTTGCAATGTAGGGAACTATATAAATTTGATGCATTAACACTTGAGCACACTTTAAAATATTTTTTGTAATGTGGCGATACCTCATATTCATATCATTATGTATTATTTTGTGTTATAGCTTATTATAAACAATTCGCTCAAATATAACAATTAAGTACAAAAAATAGAAATATTAAGTATAAAGGCAATATTCTACTCAGCTATGTAACTGTTGCAAAACATAGTATTTTCAAACTTTAAAATGATTTCATTTTGCTTTCCTATCCACCTTTTTTCCTGAACGTGGCAGTAAGCCTATGGGTGAGGATTCCGGTTGGTTAGAGGCTATAGGGAAATAACGAGGAGAATAACAACGTGCAGTAAACAGTAAAACTGTTTGCACTACAAACCAGTACCAGACGAGACACACCAATGTTCAATATCAAGCAACAAAACCAACTGTTTTGTACAGCTACAAATATGAGACCGGAAGCGATATAATTTACAAATGGCGGCGCCCATTTTTACGTCAGGTAAAAGGTGGATAAAAAAAAAATAGAGGAAATATTCAAAAGCCATGTTAAAGCCAATAGTCCACTGTATCATCAATGTAAAACTTTAGAATTTTTATAGAATTTAAATTTGCTTTGTTTTTCTTTTCATATTATATTTCTTTCTGTATTTCTCTCTATCAATGTAAAAAATATATACATATAAAGATGAAAAGACGCAAACATATTGTGAAACTTTAAAAGGGGAAACTTACATTACATTACATGTAAAGTGAAACATTTCAAAAGTTTTTTTTGTTTTGTTTAATTTTGATGACTAAAGCTTACAGCTCATGAAAAAAATCCAGTATCTCAAAATATTAGAATATTTACATTTGAGTTGCATTAAATGACCATCCCTGCAGCATAAATCACTAGTTTCTCATTCTTTGATACCACAATAATGAGGAAGACTGCTGACATCGCAATGGTATCAAGACAACCACTGACACCCTGCACAAGCAACAGGGATCCGCAAGCTTGAGAGTACCGTCAAGGAAAGCTGCTTCACTTAGGAGAGCTTCACAGATGTGTTTTATTAAGTCCAAAGTCAATGCAGCCATCTACCAGGAGATTTTAGAGCACTTTATGCTTCAATTTCCTGACAAGCTTTATGGAGATGCTGATGTCCTTTTCCACCAGGACTTTAGCACTTCCATGTGGTTTGCTGACCATTATATTACTGTGCTTGATTGAACAGCCAACATGCCTGACCAGAACCCCATATGGAATCTATGAGATATTTTTAAGAGAAAGATGAAAAACAGTTGATCCAACAATACAGATGAGCTTAATAGTGTATCAACATCGCTTCCATGACACACCTCACTGATGCTGGAGTCTGTGCTAAAGAAACCCAAACCATGTATTGAGTGCATAAATGAACATACTTTAAAGTACTTTTGATTGATCTTAGGAAAGTTTTGACTTTCATGAGCTATAAGCTCCAATCATCTAAATTGAAACAACTTTAAATTATTATTTTTTTCATACTATTCCATTTTTTAGATGTACCTATATATATGTGAATTTCAGTTTGATGATTCATACTTACAAAAGATTTACATTTTATCTCTACGGAAGTGTGTCGTCAGCTAGCTCTTCTAACTCCTACTAACAAATGTAACAGAGCACACAGGCTCTAAAGGAAAAGGTTAGACGCAATTGAAAGGAAGGGAGGAGGTGCGCAGCTGCTTGCCGTGGTTAAATCAGTACAGAGCTCAGTGTGCGCGCTGACAGCATGGCAGGAGACAGCGACAGCAAGCTGGACAATCAAGCCGAAAATGAGCATGTTGTCAGGCAACCTTTCCTCATCGGGGTAGCCGGCGGCACTGCCAGCGGCAAGGTCGGCATTCTGCTTTCCCTTACGTGAATTTTAGTTATCGTGTGTTTCTATGTTTGTCAGAGATGAGATGAGCGCACACTGACCGCGTGGCTCATTGTCATGAAATCATCAATGTGCACGTTTATTTTATTTCCCGAGATGGTTTGACATGTCCGATGTAAAAACGGACATATAGACTTTTAGAATTTAAAGGGTGATCTGATTGACTAATTCATTTTATTATTTTTTTAAATCAAGTTTAATCAATTAGATGGAGCAAAACTAATAAACAGTCATATTATTTGTAACTGTTATACACACACACACACAATGAGCATATATTATTAAGTACTTCGTTAGTACGCGTCCCTTAAAAACAAGGATGTTGGTCATTTTCCTGATATAAGACAGCTTCCACACACCGTCGCCATAGACTATGGCGATGGTGGACTTACCAACTTATTAATAAGCATTTAATCAGTATCATCATTTATCAAAATGCTTTAAATCCAGTTTAATCCATTTGCGAAAGGTAACAGGATTGTTATGGATCAGGCGCTGTTATGTCGAGGAAAATTACGAGTCTTTTGTTGTCAAAAAATCATCATGATACTTGCGCCGGTTAAGTCGCCACAATCCCTCTGACATTCCAGCGGATTCATTAACATCCCGTCAGCTGTTGAACGCCATAATGACTGCTTTACTTTAGCTGAACATACAGCGTGTTGTGAGGAAAGCCTAACTTTGCGATTATACGTGGATAAAGCCTCGTCCGCGCCGGAGGATGTCTGCTAGGATAACAGTTTCATACAAAGAACGGTCTCTTTGTTTCGTGAGCTAACGGTGTGTAATGATATCAGAGAACGAAATAAGTTTATATATGTGCGTGTTTAGCGTTAAACCTGAATCACTACGGAATTTGGACTATTAAGAGGAGTAATCGCGGAGCTTTTGTTTGTTAACGTTATTGGGGTCAGCGGCACAGCGAATGTGTCACATCTTACCTCATTTACGTGCGTAAAGGCGGCGTGCGTGCGTACGCAGTTATGCGTCAAGACGGCTTCTTCAGTGAAGCCTGTTTTTAGTTGTAATTTGTGTAGTTTATTTAAGAGTAGGGAAAAATGCGTAATAAACTCAAAAGTAAAAATGGTTAAAGTTACCACACCATACCTGGTAACAGCGGTTTTTTTAAATTTTTATTTTAATATTTATATATTTAATAATAATTTATATATGTATTAATTTGATATTTTAAGATTATATTTTTTATGGCGTCACATATTAACTAAAAATTTTTTTTAAATAAATGACAAAAACGAAGACAATGTTTCTTATTTTTATATTTTTCATTTTATGTTTAGGATATATTTACAGTATTAGTATCATGTTTGAGCAAGATTCTTTATATTTATATTATTTTTGTTTGATATTATTGTCCATAGTTGCTGGAAAGGCCAGTTATGACAAAGTTTCCATACTCTCTGTGCGTATAATTTGTCTGTTCTTTTCTGTTTCCGTTTGCTTATCTTGTTTGCTTATGTTGTGACTGCTGTATCTCCCAGCTGTCAGGTGTGCGAGTTTCTTTCTCCACCACATTGCTTGGAAGAAACATGTTATCTAATTTCTCACTGAAAATGCTTTGACTACACTATCTAAAGCAGTATGTTATCATTCCTGTGTGCCTGTAGACACTCAGTGTTTTGTCCAGTGCTGCAATGTTACGTTCTCGGTGTGCTGTTTAAGGACACCAGTTTGTTTACATCCTGAAACTGCTCGACCAAAGCAGATAATAGACTGAAGCAAGTGTTTTCTTTCTATGTTTATTGCAGCCAGAAACTTTTGCGTTGATAACATACATCACAACCCAATCCACTAGCTGCACTTTAGGTAGCATTCGCATTACATTTCTAAACAGCAGCTTAGCTTGTTGGGTACACAAAAATACTTGGGAATTAATCATGGCAATGTTTAGTCAGCAAGAGCAGAAGCTGTTTTTTCCGGCTGTCCTGCAAGGTTAGTTTAGGGCCAGTGACAGGCCAGGCTAGTAGAGATGCCCACCTCACTGCAGATCACTCACAACTGGGGACAATGGTTTCTTCCTCCTTCCTGCTGTAGGTTTTTATGAGCTTAGCATCCTCCTGATGATTCAAAGGTAAATGTTGGTCTTTCTACGCCTGTAGGCCATTCAGCATGAGAACAGGATTAGTGGTTAAATTGGCTGGAGGTTGATAGATCTTGGTCACAGACTGTACCAACAAATGTAAAAGAAGTGTTTGATCTCTTTTTTTTTTTCTGCAAGGCTTTAGCACAGTGGGAAAACATGTCATTAGTACATAATATAAATTTGTTTGTTTTGGTGAAGCCAGTGTAAATTTAATTAAAGTGAAGTTGAAATGCACTCTAGTTTTCATCATACATTGCTATACAGTAAGGTCCTATTAGTCAAAACTTTAACTATAACTAACTAACAATGAGCAATTCATTTTAATATTTTATTTAAAAATACAGCTGTGCATTGTTAGTTCATGTCAGCTCAGGTCCATTAAATAATAACAGATATGATTTTAGTAAAGCGTAAGTAAATAAAATTTACATTTACTAGTACATGATACTAATACTAATTCATGTTGACTAATGAAGTTATCTAGTAATAATAAATGTGACTTCATTGTAAAGTGTTACCAGTAATTTACTGGCAGTAAAATACTGCTTTATTGTTTATTGTTCAACATGCTGCTAGTCAGTTTGACTTGCACATGAGTTGGTGACATGGTGTTAACTAAAAGTGAACCATTATATTTACATAGGTGGTTGAGTGTCTCCGACATTATGGTTTAAGGACCCAACATGTCAAGTTTGCAACAGAAACTTCTTGCAATCCTTGTATTTGGGATGTGATTATTTTGCGTGTGACAGAAGACAGTATTATTTCTGTTAACTCTTAAGTGAGAAATGCACTGTTCAAAATATATTACAGGCCTTGAAGCAAACAACTGGTTGTTTTTGCTTAACATATGCTTGGTGTATATGTGTGTAGATTTATATAAGGGCCTAGGACAGCTTGGACTGTTTGTGGATTATGCTTTAAATGGATTGAGTGACTGGCAGGCAGCATTGCAGCTGCTGAAGGAAAGCTTTGTAAGACATTTAAGCACATAGACATAGGTTAGATACAGCAGGGTTTCATTAGACTCAGGATTCAGTTGCATATCCCTGCACTGCGGCCTGTCTTGTGCTTGGCTCTTTTTTGGCATGTGGTTGACTCTTAACATGATCTGAACTCATCGCATGTGGTTTGCAGTATTGTTCTTTCATAATAGTAGCTTTCACAAATGTTTATAAATCATACATTACGTGATTGCGACAGTAAATTTATTAATTATTTTGGAGTTTGTATAGGAATCCTTTCTGTGCTAAAGTATTAATATTTGTCATATCATGATTGGGTCAGTTATAAGGACTTTGCATTTTAGTGCAGTTTCTCTCTCATCAGGGTGTGCCTCCGTCCTCCATATAGGTCAGCTATTACAGACTATTGAGGGTGTTTTTGGCACATTAGTAGCCTGTCTTTGGAAAATATATCAGGTTTTATGAAGAAAGTCAGTGTACCAGACATTGTCGAGCTGCAGAAATCTCTGTGACAATGTGAGCAAACACCTGTTTATGTTCTTCATAACTGCTCATGGTTTGTGGTTTTTGGTACAGGGTGTGTCACCTGCAAGTATACTCCTTGTTCTTTCTTTTGTTTTTTAATAGGCGTATTTATTTTAAATGTAAAACGAGGCATTTAGGGATGGAAGAGACACAGAAGACAGTATCTAAGTCCTGTTGTACAATCAGAGCCAATTCTGTTATGTAAAGTTCTGTGTTTATGCCTTGAGTGGGGGAGGTGTAATTTTCATTTTGACTAAAAAGAGTCTTTCAGGCATTTTTAGTGATATTTGTATTTAAAGTCCACTGACCATACTCAGATCATTTCAGCTAACTGAGTTGTCACCCTTGAACCAATTTATCTAATATTTTTCAGTTAAAAAAAATGACAGCTTGCATGATAAATGTAACTTATTTAACAGGTACATTTAGTGAATTGGTTGGAAATTACCTGTCACTGGCATTCACACATTGCATGTAGTGCTTACTTCAACATAACTAACCACAACATAATCACGCCATCTACTCTTCAGATTAATGGCAAACACAACACAACATAAACATAAAACCACACCTAAGAGTAACCCTCGTGAAAGAATGACATCACAAGACTATCATGACTCAAAACTGTCAGTCTCAAAAAAGTGAAGTGCATGACATATCATATCAGGCACAATAAAAATAGTGTAGTGACCACCCAAAGAAATTATTTGACATTAAATCATCGCCCATTCTGTTATTATTTCACAGTTTGATTTGAAATTGCTCTCTGAAACCTGCTTTTGGAACATATATGTACTCAACTACAATACTGTCTTTTTTTTTTTTTTTCAGTCATCAGTTTGTGGGAAGATCATGGAGCTTCTTGGCCAGAATAAGATCGACCATCATCAGAGGCAGGTGGCCATCCTCAGTCAAGATAGTTTCTACAGGGTACTGACCTCTGAACAGAAGGCCAAGGCTCTTAAAGGACAATTTAACTTTGACCACCCAGGTAAAAAGTCTGAAAAGCTTGCTTTTATGTTGATAATTCATTTTTTTAAATTTAGATTTATTTTTGTTGACCTAATTTATAGTTATTTATGTGTGCTTTTGTGTTGTCGAACACCCCTGCCTATTGCAGAGTGTTATTATCAGCAGAATACAGCTCAGACTATGACCGTTTATGCAGTCTGTATACTTTGGCAGCTCTTTGTGAGTGTGTGTGTGTGTCGGAGTGTTTGCCTGACTCAGCCACCCTCACACACACATTCTCATTCTGCAGCAACACAAGTGGCTTATCACCTTTTTGCTTGTTCTTGATTTTCCACATCCTGTGGATCAAGAAACCTTACAACAAATTCTGTGCCGTCTGTCTGATCCTCTTTTGCTGTGTTCCACAGATGCGTTTGATAATGAGTTAATAGTCAAAACCCTTTGTGAAATCATGGAGGGAAGAACTGTCCAGATTCCCGTCTACGACTTCGTTACCCACTCAAGGTCCGTTCAGACCACATTTTAAATGATATAAAGGAATAGTTTAGCAAAAAAATTTACATTTTGCCATCGTTTACTCACCATCATGTCATTCCAAACCCGTAGGACGCTAGGTAATCCTCAAAACACTGACTAAATGAAATCTGTTCATTATTTAAAGCAGTTGTATTTCTTCTAGTGCTGTCAAAAGATTAATTGCGATTAATTGCATCCAAAATAAAAGTTTTTGTTCACATAATATGTATGTGAACTGAGGTTGTTTATTATGTATACAAAAATACACACTGCACAGTATATGTTTAAAAAATATTTACATGTATTTAAATGTATATATTTATATTTATAAAATGCATATTATATACTAATTTATTTGATATACAAATATAACATATTTTTCTTAAATATATACATGCATGGGTGTGTATTTATATATACATAATAAATATACACAGTACACACAGTTTTGGATCTTTGGATATTGCATTTTGGATGTGATTAATCACGATTACTCATCATTTCTTCACAAGACTGACTGATTCAAGTCCACCTGATACGTACCTTTTAAAATCTGAGTTTTATGAGCCTTTTAAGCAGAAACACAGGCTAGAATGTAACTGTTGTTGGTTTGCTTACATGCTACTTGAGCATAAAGTTTCAAACAGGCCTTATCTTGATCTGTGTTATGTAAGCTGTTTGTTCAGGTACTTCCGGCATCCTGATACATTTTTGTTTTCCTTACTTTTCACAGGAAAGAAGAGACGGTCACTGTTTATCCAGCAGATGTAGTTTTATTTGAAGGCATTCTAATGTTTTATTCGCAAGAAATCCGAGATCTGTTTCAGATGAAGCTGTTTGTGGATACGGATGCAGACACACGTCTGTCACGCAGAGGTGTGTGTGGACTTCATCAATGGCTCTCAACAAATATTCATCATTCAGAAGTTGTAGTGATGGGATGATGTATTTCAATGCAGTTTGATTCATGTCATTTCCCTCTGTTCATAGTTCTGAGAGACATCAGTGAGAGAGGCCGTGACCTAGAGCAAGTGCTAAGCCAATACATAACGTTTGTTAAGCCTGCCTTTGAGGAGTTCTGTCTGCCAGTGAGTTTTGCATTTTTCTACCATATATGATTTGCTTGTGTGTGGTGTTTTTATCATTTTATATAAAATACACACTTATATACACATTCCTGTGTTGTCAAATCAGAATTTTCAACTCCAGTTTTTATTTGATCCTTTATAAATCGTTTTGCAAATTCAGTGATGAATATTTGGAATAGCAATATTTTGTAATGTCTTAAATGTCTGTACTGTCATTTTGATTGAACGCATCCTTGATAAATATTTTTTTAAAAAGAAAATGAACGTGCAATTTCTTACACTTTCATTATTATAAACAACACAGACAACATTTTACTACATTTTAGTACAAACTTTTTTTTTACTAGGTATTAAAAAAGATGTAAAACTATTTCAATTTCTCTGTGCTGTCTGACAAATATATTTTAAATGGTCCTTTTATTTTTTTTTATGTAAATGTAAATATTTAATTATATATAATATACATAAAGACAATTTATTTACTGTTATTAAACACTGTTGTTAAAATGCAGAGCCAATATTAGTCTTTCAGTTTTACAAGAGAACATGTCCCAGGCATTTTATCAAGAAGCAGCATGTGGTGAAATATTTGCCCAGTGGAAATGTTGTTGTTGATCATTATCTTAACTTGAATTTTTTTTCCCTCAGGGCTTCTCTTTTTCTTTTCTTTTTTTTTTTACAAAATCTGTTTTATTTTCAGACAAAAAAGTATGCTGATGTGATCATTCCAAGAGGAGCTGATAATCTAGGTGAAATTTTAAATGTGCTTTCCTGTGGAAGAGAGAAGACACAAATATTTTGATATGGAAATGTTTTGGAACATTTTATGATATACATGCATTGTTTTGAAAATAACAGTTTTAAAGGTGCCAAGCAAGGCCACACTTCTAGTCTTTATATCTTGAGCATTCCATGATGTTTAGTCTTTTCCCTACTCATGGTACTACTATCTTTTAACTACAAAACCAGGTGTGTGAAACTAGGTAAACTAAACTAAACCCTGAAAAAAGTATTTACTAAGACTTGTAAATTACTATACAAAGACATGTAAGAGAACTTGACATGATTTTTGTTCTTTATTTCTCTCTCTTTAGTTGCCATAAATTTGATAGTGCAACACATTCAGGATATTCTAAATGGTGGTTTGACCAAACGCTTGAACGGATACCTTAATGGCCACAATACACCTCGCAAGCGGCAACCCTCAGAGTCCAGCAGCAGGCCGCATTGACCAGCCCTCCATCAGGATGTCTGGGAACACAGGAGAGAATGAGTGTGTGAAGGATGGATGCAAGAGAAAAAAAGGATTGCTTGTGCATTCTGTTAATTAGCCAACACTGTATAAGACAAAAAGAATCATGACAAAAATTCAAGAATTTCAAAGACTGCCTTTTATTTCATTCTGCTTCCTTCTTTTTGTTTTTTGGACTGGCTACACTTGATGTTTTAGAAGTTAGAAAGATAAATGGAACTTCTAGTTCTGGGATCGTTAAAGGTCAAAATGGATATATTTATTTTAGCATTTTTATTTTATTTTTTGTACTGTTTGTTGACTAAAAGTGGGGATGCAGATAATTAAATGTTACACGACTCCATGGTAATGAGGATTGAAGATATATTTTTACAATTATTATTATTTTTTACCTCTGATCCTTTTGTCCTATCAGAAAGGACTACATTTGCAAATTAATTTATTTAAAGAACCTCTTCACTGGATAGAGTCCAAAAAATAGTTGTTTTAAAATCCATTCTTTGTTCTTTTTGGTTGACAGTTTTTAGTATTCTGGCATTATTTATATGATGCCCTTCTATGATCAGTGTTTCTTGCAGAAGGATGTACATTGATTCCTCCTTTTCACTTGAACAATTCAGGCAGTGTTGTCACAACAGGCCTCTCAGGGTGTAGTTACTACAAATGAAAACAATAACTCACTTTTGTCCTAAAACGAAAGAGACATCTATAGAGAAGACATCAGAGACCACACCTCTAAAACAGAAAGGGTGCTAATTTGGCTAATCAAGCAAAACTAAATTTGTTTTATATATTCACACTCTGTTCTGAATTACAAACCTTGTACTGCTATAATATTGACGGAGATGCCATGTGATCCTCATTAACCATGGTTATGTGCTTTAAAACAAAGCCCAGTGGTTGATTGTGCAGCATTGCTGTGGAGTGTTAGCATGAACTAATAGTGGTCTATTTGTCAAGAGATTTATGTTCATATACTATGCACTGTACCCTTGACTCCAATAATGCAATTTGTTGAATTAGACTTGTGCAAGGTATTTAGACAAACATAGATGCTTACTTGAAATGAATTCTCAGAGTCTCTTCATCTCTTGCAATGTTATTTTTTTTTTAAAAACCCATTATTTTACTAGTGTCGTGACAATATACACCATGATGCCACTTTGGTAAGTCTTTGACAAAACTCACCAAAGAGTTCATTTAGTTTCCTTCAACAGATGTTTTTGTAGTCCGAGCCATGTAATTTCCATGCACAATACATATTTTCCCTTCTAGCTCAGTTTTCCTGCATCTTAGAGCCAGAGAGAAGCCATTTAAGGCACTCTGAAATCATTCAGGGATGTAAAACTGAACAATCCAACCTTTAAACTTGACCCTGACTGTAAAATGACCCCATATATCTTCCCTTTGATCTTGAAATCTTTTACTTAAAATTGGTTAATCGGTGATATACAAATGGTTCTTATTTAACTTTTTTTTTTGTAATATCGCTATATTTTATGTTCTGGTTGGGTTCTATTGTATTGCTGCTATGATACAGGGTGACTCATTTACTATCTTATGCAAAAATCATAAATTATCAGTTATTAAATAATGTGATTATTTATTTGATTGAATACAATTGTTTCGAGGATAATTGCATTTCGATTTCAAAGTCATTGTTTTATGATGGCCAGATGAAAATACCAAAACCAACAACAAAAAAACATTTTGTGACATTTATTTGGTGCAACCTTACCCCTGTGCTGTTTATTTGGACAAAATTGCATAAATTATTCTTAATATTTTGTTGACGTCTGGTCCATGGTTACCTTTTGGTATTAAATGTGTGATTCAATCAGTATGTTCTCATTTTTTAATTCTTGAACCAGTTTAAAACCACTGCAACAAATTTTGTGCCATCATAAAGTTTTTGTATGTGAACTTACAGACTGTTCCCTTTGTTTTAAGGTTGAATTTCCTTTAATGTTACATTAGCTAAATATTGTAAATATTACTTTTCTAAACAACACTTGGTTACTCAAACATCCAGCTGTCGAACATAGATGTTACAGATATCCATACCTCTCATTAAAGGGTTTTGATATATTAGCACATATTTAAACACCAGCTTTTAAAATGCAGTCCTCATTAATCCCCCCCCCCCACCCCAAATACAACCATGATTTCATAACTTATCATCTCAACTTTTAATCCTACTTGACTGAAAATGATGCAAAGTACATTCTTTTTTTATTGAAATTTGTGGGATTCCAAAGATTTAAGCTGTTGGTGTTGTTTAATGTGCAATCAATTAGTTTGATTCCCACACTGTCTGCAATTATATAGCAAATATTGATTTTACCAGAATGTGTGACAGACTTTACGCATTTATGTTGATATTAGAAATACTAGTCTGGAACAGGTTGTCTTGTTGGAAAGAGGGGTGGCTTTGGAGGGGATTCCAAACGTATGGTGTTCTGCAAGATGTATCTTTATATGTTCAATTATTAATGCCTTTGAGTTTTGGTGCTTGCAAAAGGGGTGCAAAATGCAAAGAAAGCCAAAACTATGTTAAAATCAGATGAGAAAAGTTTGCATGCTTGTGTTGTTGGACCAAACAAACTACAGTTGCAAGGCTTTAAAACAGCATTTCTGTGACACTGCAATGAATATTAATAATAACACTTTATCTTGAACTGTTACTCTTGAAGCTGGTGATCAGCTTTTTTGTTAAGTGTTTCTGTGGTTTAATAAATCCATGATAACTGTATCATCCTGTACATGTGTAAAGAATTGCAGAAAGCTGTATAACAAAGTGATTGACAGCAAAGCTCAGTTAAATAAAAGTTTTTGTACTCCTCATGTTCGTTGCCTCCTGGTTACCTGAGTGCTATAATCGCATTTGCTTGCATCAGAAAAAAAGACTTTAAAGAGTAAATCCCTCTCTTTTAAGAACTTTGTTGCAAGCTGGACAGAATTACACAATGGTTTAGATTAGAACAAAGATAACACGAAAGCATACAACGACGCAAAACAGGTTCAGGGAGGTCACGTTGTGCTTTGGTCAAAGGCATTAGGCCTAGTTGCAGCATCATTATTATGCGACCGGTGTCTGACGTCACATCGCGACACGCAGTACGCATGCGATTCCATATTGGTCGTTTCTCAAGCTATTCATTAAAGGAAGAGTGTTCGTGTGGTGGTTTAGGTATATTGGGCCTTTCTCAAATATCGTGCACAGATATGTCCACGAGTGACTTTTATTTGAGGTACTATGTGGGCCATAAAGGTAAATTCGGCCACGAATTTCTGGAATTTGAATTCAGACCAGACGGTAAGTCAGGCGCCAACTTAGCATGCTAACATGCTAACAGCCTTTTTATTGATATCTGTGCTTGCTTTTTAAGTAGGCCAAAAATGTTTTTCTAAAGCTGTTTGAACTTTAATTACTGGTTAATTTGTTTAGTAATTGTGAAGTAGAGGGGTTGTTTGTGTAGAAAAACAAATTAACGTGTTAACTAACGTCTGGGTTGATTAAATCTGCAACTTTCACATCTTAAGTTATTTAACTTCATAAATAATACTTCTGCTAAGAAATCGCTGTGTTATGGTGTAATATTTCACAGACCGCTAAATATTTTCATAAAAAGGTTTGATGTAATTTTTTGATCATTTTATTTTCATCCAGGCAAACTGAGATATGCAAACAACAGTAACTACAAGAACGATGTCATGATCCGAAAAGAGGTAAAGCCAGCTGCGTAATGAAATCGCATCCAATTTTAGGTATTTTTGTTGAGAAGTAAGCTTATAAGATATTTTTCTTTTTTCAGGCTTATGTTCATAAAAGCGTGATGGAAGAGTTGAAGAGAATCATTGATGACAGTGAGATCACAAAAGAAGACGATGCTCTGTGGCCTCCTCCAGACAGAGTTGGGCGACAGGTCTGTAGAAATATATATATATATATATATATATATTTTTGCTTTACTTTAATGTATTTTATGCTTGCTCCGGTCACCATAAGTGCTCTTTTTTGTGCTTTATAGGAACTGGAGATTGTCATCGGTGATGAACACATTTCATTCACAACTTCCAAAATTGGATCTTTAATTGATGTCAACCAATCCAAGTAAGCTTTTCACTCTACTGTCTCATTCTTGAAACCTGGCATTGCAGTACAACAAGTATTATTGACTTGATGAATTGCTTGTGATGCATTTTATTTGTTGATCACTTAAGATAAAAGCATCTGATAAATGATTTACTGTAATCTTTTCTGCTTGCTTTATTCAGTGTTGTCATGCAATCAATTGTTTTCCCATTACTATTCTCAAACAATGCAGCACTCTGCAGTTTCACTGTGTGTTCTCTGTGTTATAAGAGTGGTAATATTTGTGTTCTTGTTCTTCAGGGACCCAGAAGGACTCAGAGTTTTCTACTACCTGGTTCAGGATCTCAAATGCCTCGTATTCAGTCTCATCGGCCTCCACTTCAAAATCAAGCCCATCTAACTACCCAGTTGCTTTTATTCTGAATGAAAGTCCTATTTTAGTTATTGTTTGAGCTATTTCAACATTTGTATATTGCTTGGTGGTTTTGCTTTTTCTTTTTTAAATAAAAACTTGTTCGACTGTTGCTTCGCTTTTCATTTCAAATCCTTTTAAGCGGCAAAATATATTTTCAAAACCTTAGTGATGTCAATATTTGCACACTCTAAATAGGTACTTTTAAATTTAAGGTACAGTATGTACACTACTAGTTTACAGTTTGGGAATTGTGAAGACTTACTGTTTTTGAATATCGCTTGTGGTCACCGAGGGTAATTTTTCAAATTAAAAAATCAGTAAGAAAATCAGGGTGTTTTTTTTTTTTTTAGAATAATCTTCAAATGTAATTTATTCCTGTATTGGCACTTCTAGTCTAGACATTTCTAGTCTTGAGTGTCATATGAAACCTTTCTTACCAATGTTGGAGACAGTTGTGTTCCTTAATATTTTTGTGGAAACCAAACCTCAAAGATGTACACATTTCAATCAGATATTAAATATTTTTTTAATTAAGGTTGTTACAATATTTACAATCCATGTTCTTGCATCTTATAAGGCACAGGGCAGGTCTTTGAATTATTGTACATAATCTTGTAAAAAAGTAAAGGTGGATTAAAGCTGCCTGTTGAACCTGGGGAGAAATACACTGCAAATAATTCAAATACAATACACGTCAGGACATCAGCATTTCATAGACTTAACCATTACAATTACTAAGTTTTTACTTCTGTCAATCACTTCAGCATGAGTTCCCTATCAAGCAGTCACAGTTGTCTATCCACATCTTATTACTTCTACCTTTAATGATAAAACATGTTACACTGATACACGAGTCCTTATCTAATAAAAGTAAAACATAAATGCTTCATATTTAGACTACTCCACCTACCAAGTGCTTCACTGAATTTCAACAAATTAAGTGCACTTTCAATTAATGGGTTTTCCATCAAGCACTGTAAAAATGTCTTCCAAGGACTTGTGAACACACTTAAGGAACTCATGAACATTTCTGTCAGGGTAGCTGGACACATTGCATCCAATCCATTCATCATGGACACCATAGCCCACTCCAAAACCATCAGGCACCACCGGAGCAAATCCACCCAGATTGACCGCAGGGCTGGTAAGAGTACTGGTGGAGAGAATGTTGTGATTTATAGCGGCATATGCTGGATCTTGGTAGAAGCTGTGTAGGGCCATTCCTCTTGAATTAGCCAGGTAGCGCATGGCAAAGAGATGGCGATCAAAGCCTTGACCTAGTTGAAAATGCAAAACAATTTGACAAACACAAGTTGAGAGTGAAATAAAGATCTTATTTGATGCCCACCCTCCCCCCAAAATGTAAAAGGATTTAAATTCTGTCATCAACCTCATGTCAAAAACCTGTTTTACCTGTTTGAAACTCAAAGACATTTAAAAAATGCCTTTTTTGTCTACACAATGACAATCAGTGGGGTCTAATGCTTTTTTAAACCACAGTAACTCCCATTATATGGGCAAAAACATTTATAAAAACTTCATCTTTTGTGACACCTTATGAATATGCACTACTAACCCATTGCTGCCTCTTTAGTGAGCTGCCCATGGTATTTGGAGCATTCATTCAACAGCCCCTGTAACTTCTCCACAGTGTGCTGTCCTGGCTGCTCAACGAATGCCTTGGCACAACGCTTTGTGTGAATGGTAGCTGGACGGATGGTTTCTGTGCGGCCATGTTTAAAGGCTGCAGTGCTACACGACTCGTATGTGGCAACCGTCTGGCCGTATTGCCGTAGGAAGCCCATCTGGAAAGCCAACTGAGAGATGGCATCCGGACTGAGCTTCTTCTTCTTAAGTTGCTCCTTTCCACCTTTCTTGAACTCCATGGCGTCGATGGTGAGCTTTGACACGGCGGCCTGGAAGTTCTCTTTTGCTTTTGTGATTCCAGCTTTTAACTCATCAGTGAGTTTAAATTCTAATCGGCGCACCGTAGAAGAAGAGTCCACGGCTGCAGGCTGGGATCCAGGCCCGACCAAAGGCTTCTCCGTGGTGTCCTTGAAGACCTCATTCTGGAAGCGAAGAACGGCCACGCCATCACCCCAAGAGTGCTCAAAATTGATGGCCGCCTGTCCGTCTTTAGCTAAGATGATACTGAAGGACTTGTCGTACCAGCGGTTGCAGCCGTCTCCGTGAAGCATGTTGTGGGAAATGTGAATATGGTCTCTCATCACCTCCTCATCCAGGCAGAGGCAGAACAAAGCACTGTCTACTAAATGCAGAGCTTCTCCATTTCCAGCGTCCAGTAGTTTCTGTCTTAACCCTGCCCAGGTGTCTCTATTCTCACTAGTCAGAACACCTAAGGGGAACGAAGGAGCTTGTGTGGGGTCTGATAGGATGTATTTCAAATGAGCTTGCACCTCTGTGGGCTTTATCAGGTTGCCGTCCCGATCCAGAGCATCAAACACATACAGGTTTCCTCGCCTTACCACGAGCAGGTGGCGGCCCTTGTCATCTGTGAGGAGCTCGTCACGCTTGTATTTGGGTATGCGTGTAGAGTTGAAGAGGCGGAAGTATTGGGACATATCCAGAGGATAGGCGTTCACCATGTAGGCTCCAAACCATGAGATAGAGGGGGGCACCCATCGGATCAACTTCTTGAAACTATCAGTGTCACTCTTGGCAGGGTTAAGATGAAACACCTCCGGCTCGAGTAGACCAGCACGAAGGGTCTTCATGAACCGGACGGCAGAGCACACCATGTTGGTGGCTCGCACAAGCTGGTCATTGTACTCGGGTTTTGGGTCAGGGTTAAAGGACATGAAGGGGTTAAAGTTGAGCACAACAGACTCCCGAGCAGACAAGTACATGTCAAACCATGGAGCTGCAAGGCAAATGGGAGAAATTCATTCATGAGGTTACAGATAAAACAATATTCATTTGTTATTATTTGTTCTACATCTCCCACCTGATATATAGCTGGTGTGCTTGTTGTTTTTGTCTAAGGCCACAAGTTCTTCATGTAACTGCTTGCCTACACCACTCTGGAAATCATTTGCTACTTTCTCTGTATTACTTTTGGATTTCAAAGGAGCAGAAGTAGACAGAAAATTTTAAACATTTAACAGTAATTAGAAAAATGAAATTAATACATTTATATTGATATTTTGGGCTTACCTGTACTGTTCATCATTCAGCAGGGGTCTTTGAGCTGCAAGATACCTTCGTATTGTATCTTCCAATTTTGGAACTGGTAATCTATACAGAACATGTAAAATTGATATATTTTGGGAAACATATCCATTAAAATTTGTATACATTTTATTGTGAGATGATGCACTTGGTATAATTATTTAATGCTTTATTTAAATAATGATTTTTAACAATGTTGTTAAACAGTGTATGTACACTACCATATCAAAAGTTTAGGGCCAGTAATTTTTTTGAAAAGAATTTAATTGTTTTATTTTGCTCCAAGGACACAAAACATTTCTATTTCAAATAAATGCTGTTCTTTTGAACATTCTATTTATTAAATAACCCTAAAAATGTATCACATTTTCATAAAAATATTAAGCAGCACAACTGTTTTTAATATTGATGTTTCCTCAACATCAAAACAGCATATTAGAATGATTTCTGAAGGGTCATGTGACACTAAAGAAGACAGTAGCAAGGATTCTGAAAATTTAGCTTTGCTTTCTTTACATAAAAAAAGAAGAAAAAAAAGATTTAAATATATATTAATTTGAACTGTAATAATATTTCACAATATTACAGTTTTTGCTTTATTTCTGACATAACAGACTTGGTGGTAGTATACTACATATTAACATAGACACATATATGTCTATGGTATACACAGCACCACAAGCCCGAAACAATTAGATTAAATTTTTTGGTACAAATATTCATGTAAAATTTACCAAGGAACAATAATAAGGGAACTAAATGTCAGGCATGGGGGTATATTTACGCGTAACACCGTGTCCCCATCCCCCTTGCAACCTAAGCGTAGACTTTGCACTTTCACCTACATTCACTAATATGACCTAAAGCTTTCATAGACAAAAAAATAATAATGTATTTCCAGTTAAAATCAGATTCACCATCAAAGATGCAATATCAGAGCACAGCAAAATGAATTCTATGACGTGGTTTATATGTCAGTTACCTACCTTGGTAAACTCTTCTGGTAGTGCATGGTCGGGACGACACTTTTGTGTAAATACTCAACCCCAGCTCCATCCTTACTGCTGTATGTTCGCTGAGTGCTCGTTAGAACTGAGATGGCAGGGTTATTCCTTATAAGTTTTAATTTGCTTAGTGTTGTATTATATTGCATAGAGAGCAAACCTGCCATCATACAACTAGTAATTAAGGAGTTATGACCTGCGTATTTTTTCCTAAAGCTCAACTTCAATTCCAAACCTTCTGTTTAAGGTTTTAGTGCAAGCTGCTAACCCACTGAATAAATGCAGTGCGTCTGACAGATCCTGTCGCTGTCGGTACGTCCAACAATAATTAGCTACATGTGTTTTCTTACCTTTCTATATAGAAAAAAGGCAAAGAAAAAACGTAAATAAAGAGATTTCCTAAGATAAATGTCGATAATTGCTTAACAAGCAGACGAAATTCACAATAAAATCGCTCTTTTTAATGTTTGATTCATTACTTCCGCCTCACAAACTATTACTTTTTTTTTCAAAATAAAAGTCCAATATATATAAAAAGGGCATTTGTATACAAAACATAATAGCTAGGCTGTTATGTTTTGCATCTAATGATTCAACTGTATTTTTCCTTATGTGTAAATGAAATTTGAACTCTCACAAAACAACACAAATTAAGAAAAACTACCCAGAAATAAATTAAAACATTATTTAATCAAATTATTTTATTCTATTTAAACCAAATATTCTTACTCCTTACATTTCGAATATTGCTTTTTCATATATTTTAAAGACATTTGAACACCTATCCAGGCCATCAAAGCGTAAAACCACAAGCCCCGCCTTTTTGTTCTGATACTCTCATATGATTGGTTCAGCCACAGATGCGCAGGAAGATGATTGGTCATAGGATGTTCCTTTGGGAAGCTGTAATCATGAACGACGGACAGCATCCATCAGGCGCATTGCCAGCATCATCTGCTCTGGACCGATTGTGCTGGAAGCGCGACATGATTCTCCATATTTAGTTTAGATCCTAGGCGAAATTTATGTAGTTTTACTCTGAATTAATATTGAACTAAGTAATATAAGAAAATGTATACAAAACTTGCCATTTTACGCGGTTCATCGCTGTGTGAGTTGATAGTGTGGGTGAAGCGCTCATCCTCCTCCTCCGCTGTCGCGCTCTGTAACGAGCTGTGCATTCCAACTATTATAATTCTCATTTAGAAGATAAAACAGCTGTCGTCGATATTACACATAGCTTACACCTTGGCCGTTCAGATCGTGCATGCTGTCTGCATTGCGGTGTGAGGGTATTTAACATCTTGCAGAGGTAAGATTATTTAGACATCGCATGTCTTCACAGCACAGCATTAAGGTATCATAACAAATATATTCAGAGTACCATCAAGGATGATTTTATTTTCCTTCCTGATGACAATACATTTCTGTAATGGATCCTAAAAACATTACATTTATTTCTAAAAGCTGTTGCAGTCATCATATGTGTGATGGGATTCAGTATTAACCCTGAGATTAATTTTACATACATTATGTTCTGACCTCAATTCAGCCCAGATCTTATCTTTACCTTTGAGGCTTGCCAGCAGCATCTGTCATTGTTTAGACCAAATGCACTGACATTATTGATTTGGTTATTTAAGGTACAACATCCAATTTATGTTATTTTATTTTTCAGTGTCTAACAGTCAAAGCAATGGGAGCTCTAAGCAAACGGCAGTTCTTCCAGGAACTGGGATCCGGTTGCTTGCTTCCGACTGTCCAGCACAGTCTGGAACAAGTATGGCAGCTGCTACTCATCTGCCTAGTGTGTAGGCTGCTGTGGAGATTGGGTGAGAGGGTTTATACAACACATGACATGCACTGTAATCCTTTAAAGCAATTAAAGGAACAGTTCTTTTAAAATTAAAATGATTTACTCTTCCTCATATTGTTCAGAACACCTCCTTTCCTCGTGGCACTTGTCAAAAGGAATAGAAAAAGAATAAAGCACAAAAATTCTATTAAAGCAGCAAGTCGGTCATGTACAATGTACAACACATCTAAAGTCTTTTGAAGCCAATTGATAGCTTTGTGTGAGGACAGCTATGATCACCATTCACTTCCATTGTGTGATAAAACACTTTGGAGATTCTTCTATAAATAACTTTAAAAAATCCTTGAGTAAACAATTATAGAATTGTCATGTTTGTGGGGACTACTGCTTCTAATACTGAAGTACAATTATAATAATACGTAATTAAATTATGTTATGTCTCTCAGGTGTGCCGTCTTTCTTGAAACACCTGAGTACGGTGGCAGCTGGTTTTTATACTCTTTACCTGTTTTTCGAGCTGCACATGGTTTGGGTGGTGCTTCTCAGCCTCCTCTGCTACCTCATCCTCTTCCTGTGCCGCCATTCGAGCAGCCGAGGACCCTTCCTGTCCATCACTATCCTCATCTACCTCCTTCTGGGGTATGTAGATACATCCTCTCATGCTCATCTGTTTCTTAATTTTTGCATGTGAAAATATAGTAGTTACAGATTACAAGTTATCCTATTTAAAATGTAATAAACAGTGTAACTATTTCAGTTACTAATTACATTCGATTGCTTTTTGATTACTAATTTTTTAACAAACGTTTTCAACCGTTAATCATTTTCAAACATTTAAACCAGGCAGGGTTAACCTTAGTACTAGATACTGATTCATGTCAGACTTTTAAAATTCTTAATTCTTGAATCAAGATTATAATTATTACCTTTAAAACACCACTATTACTCACCACTTATTATTCACCACGTTTGACTTGGAGATCATTCTGATGTTATTTAAAATAATAACAAGAAATAGTAAAATAAGTATTCAGATATATAACCCCCTTTGTAGTTTTTAAAATTTTCATAAGTAACCTGGTGAGTCAGAGATACAGTGTTAAGATTCTGTTTTCTATTTCAGAGAGTTGCATATGATGGATACAACAACCTGGCATAAAATGAGAGGTCAGTCTTTGATGTTGTTTTATTACCGGACATCAGTGAACATTAGACCATGATTCTATAGATGTTTCTTATAATAGACTGTGAGTAAATTTAAAATGAAATAGGTGTTGTGGTCATGTAGGTTCCCAGATGGTAGTGGCCATGAAGGCAGTTTCTCTTGCCTTTGATTTGGACAAAGGCATAGTGGAGAAATTTCCCTCTCCAGTGGAGTTTATGGGCTACATTTACTTTGTGGGGACAGTCATCTTTGGTCCTTGGATCAGTTTCAATAGCTACATGGATGCGGTAGACAGTCGAAAATTTGTGAGTATCAAATGTTGTTCTAATACTAAAAAGAACTAAAGAGCATCACAGTTGCTTCCACCAGCACTTTACTCTATTTATATGATCTTTTCAGAGTGTCTCCTGGTTTTTGAAGTCAGTCTTCAGCTGTGTGAAGAGCCAGCTCTGTCTGGTAATTTCCAATTGTATTGCACCCTATCTCTTTCCCTATTTCATCCCAGTCTTTGGAAACAAGCTGCTCCGCAAGTGAGTATAAGTTTGAGATGAGTAAAATTATATAGTTACTCAGAAATCAATGAGGTGTAAAGTATGAATTGATTCTTCTCATTCTGATTTCAAACATGTAAATGTTTATTGTTGTGTTGCTATCTGTGACTTAGTTTTCATTTTGACTGATCTGTTTTCATATTTTTTCCTCAGCAAGAAACGAAAGATGAGGTATTGTTCTACTTATATTATTTACATGAATTTTAATCATGAGGAATAAACACAAATTCATGAAAGCGTAAAACATACATTTGCTTAATTTACTTGAATACTTGAGATTCCTGTATAAAAAGATTTTAATCTGCTTCTTTCCATTTATAAATATACATTTTGAATTGAGTTCATTAATGCTTTTTATTTTGTATTTCACTGCAGGGGCTCTATTAAAAGGTAGACAATGCACAGTGTTAAACCTCAATAGTTTCTTGTCTCTGTGGTTGTGTCTCTGATCTGTGATAACCTTCAGCTTTGTGATTCTCCTCATCAGGTGGCTACAGGCCTATGAGAACACACTGTCCTTCCATTTCAGTAATTACTTTGTGAGTTACCTTGGTGAAACGACCACCACACTGGCAGGTGCTGGTTTCTCAGAGGAGAAGGACAATCTTAAGTGGTATGTATAAATTGTACAGATTTAATCTATGACAGAAAGGACATACCTATGGCAAAAATGTCAATGAAGAGACAAACGTGCCCCATGATTAATAATATATTTCCTCTTTAGTACTTTTTTCATATACCTGGTAGTCTAACTAAAATAAGTTTAATGTTTAGTTTAGTATGTTTTAGTCAGCTCTGAAGACACTAATGTGACTTACTGATCATTTTATGTTGCTTCAATTAAAGCACCAATTTTGAGACTGTTTATCTGATTTAAAAACACCTTTAAAATTACAGGGTGCAAATATTGTTTAGAAAAGATTCATTTTAAGTATCAATAAAATTATTAATATTTTGGTAATACGAAT